>JBBPLG010000788.1:0-13533 GCA_038089695.1 Xanthoconium separans | reverse complement strand
CACCTATTGTTTGTTTCTGATTGTTAGCGTTGTCCTAGCAGCAGATTTTATAGTCAGATTGGGCCTGGAGGATTATCTCTAGTCGAGTCATTGCACCGATTTATAGAGGTATATATCCTGAACAAACAACAGCGGTACTCAAAGTCAACCCTTTTCCTTCGCCTAACAAGCTAGAAGAGGACGAACAACCGGGGATCCAATTGGCTAAGTATATTTCTTCCATCCAGTAGACTAGTTTCTAGCTTCTTCTGTTTATCCTGGTAGTAGAGTTGTCCTAGTGCCAGATCATAGTCAGATTGGGCCCGGAGGAGTGTTGCATTAGGATTAATCTCCTATAGTTCAAGTGCATTAACTCCTGACTAACGACAATGGGTGAGGATCCCAGGCACATCTGAGTGGGCATGACACAGCTGAGTAAGTGTCATTATTGGTTTGCCATGGCTGAGCAACTGGAAGCTCAACCCATGAAGTGGCAGTATGCCTTTACCATCACTCTCACAGTTTACACCATGCTCAAACCATTGTCCAAGGGCAAGGCCTCTGCTAGGTGACAAGAGAAATCTGTGAAAACAAAAGAATTGCTTTTCACACCTGACAAGAGCAACTACGTCGATTTTGTTATGCTTACTGTGAGCTGATGCCCTAGCAAAGTTAGTCACAACCGTTTGTATGAGAGGAGATGAAGTGAGCAGTAATACAACCTGATGTACTGCGAGCCAACTGGCCCTGCCAAGTACTGTCCCTTGTGGAGAGGAGGTCAAGTACGGACGTACAAGACCGACGAGGAGTCTTGAGGGTACAAGTGCAAGTGAATGCCTTGAAGAGCCGGAAGATGATGGTCATGAAATAGAGGCGATGTCAAGAGTGGTCGAGACTCAAGAGGGATCCCTCTACCAGTACACCAGTAGACAAGGATAGGATTGCAAGTAAGAGGGCACCAAAGTGCAGTAGTGATACAAGCAGGTATCCAGGTGTAGAACTAGCTTAGAGATACCAATGAACAAAGGTACCTCTATATATACTATAGGCTGATGGTGCATGGACCATCAGGGTCAAGGGTGATCCAAAGGATCAAACAGGCTTCCACAATGGGAAGGCACAAAGAGGATCAAAAGGAGTCCCGTTGTCGTGAAAAGCGGAAAAGGATCAATGGGATCAATAGGATCAAAGAATGAAACATGCCCTATATGGCTATAAGGTCCATTGGGCAATATAAGTGATGGGAGATCTAGAACGGGATCCCATCAGGAACAGGAATAGGATCAAAAGGGAATCCGCTGTCTCGGGGTGATGAGGATCAGCATGAGAATCCACAGATGATCAGAAACGCATCTAGTGCTGTATATGGACAGAGTTCCGCATGGCTGTACAGGTGGTTGTAGGGACAACCCGGGTCATGATAAGTCGTGCTCCTGCAACCGGCAAGGAGTGGGATAACAAAGGGAAGGTGGAGGGTTCCGGGATTGACTAGGAATGGGTGTCCGTCTTCAGGGTAGGTCTTGCTAGATCGTCTATGACCGAGACATCTAGGGGAACGCTGGTTTGGCCATATGTGAGAGTATGGCGAGTCTATGTATGTCCAATGATGAGGACAATGATGGTGGTACTCCCAGAGTACTGGTACATGTGTTAAAGCTTCTGCCAGAGCCTTGAGGTAGACATGGTCCCTGTCCATTGAGGAAAGGTGAAGAAAAAGAATGAATTGGTCCGGTCCATTGGTACTGCCAGTGAACTGTGGATTTCCGTAACAGATTTCCTCAAAAGCATTCTTGAGAAGCACAGAAAATTTCAATACAATGTCTCCAACAAGCACCATTTCTCCTTCAAATTCATTATGCCAAAGACATAGAGGTATGCTATACATTTTCCACATTTTCCCAATGTCATGAAAATTTAGCCAGTGTGCTGCAAGTGAAGCCATGGATGTCAACAACTGTTATGCTTACTGTGACAACTGGAGTTAACACAGTTGTGGAGGAAGAGTTAGAATGATAGTGGAATGCCTGTTTGATAAATTGAAGACTTAAGTGGAGTGAAGTTGACAATGTCACATTCAACCCTTATGAATAGAGGGGTCCTCTTGTGATGATATGAAGTCCTAGTTCTTTGCAGGAAGAAGGAGAAAGAGACTCAAGTGAGAAGGTGAAGTCTTCAAGCTTAAGGAACACCAGTTAACGTGGTATAATTGCATAGAACTAGCTTAACATTACAAGTACATACAGTATCTTGGTTATTTGTACGATGCAAGAATGAGCACAGACCATCAGATTCTTTAGGAATAACAAGTGTTCTGCTAACAGAACAGGTTGGAATGGAAAGGGATTGGAAAGGGTGAATCTCTGCTATCCAGAAGAGCAGAACAATCAGCAAGCAAAGTAAAACAGGTTACCATACTCAGAACACATCTCTGAGTGGCTATACATTGTTGTATATGAAGGAAGTGGATGACATTGGATGGGAGAGAGTCCCATCATGAGGAGAAGACAAGTCCAAGTAAAGCAAAAGGAAGAACATGCCAGTGCATAATTCTGTAACAACAATGAATTGGACTACAAGGAAATGGTCCACAAAATTGTTGATGCTGATAACCCTGGTACTATCAAGATTCTCATCAACATGAAGCAGATTGAGAAATTACCATCACATCAAGCCAACAATGACTCCAGAGACAAAGAACCAGCCTTGTCAGACGCTAATCAGGTATTCATTTTTTTACAGTGGTATGGGTGATTTCTGACATTATAAGAAGACCACATTCCAAACAAAGTCAGATTTAGATAATTGCCTTGCTTGATGGCACTTGATGCTGCAGGAGAAGTATCAAAATGATCATGACAAAGGTCTCACCTATGTCACACCATCAGGTACTTGTTATGGATATCATGGTTCACCGGCAGTACCACCGGACCAGACCACTTTATTCTTTTCTTCGCCTCTCCTCGACAGACTGTTATGGAAATCACGGTTTACTGGCAGTACCACCAGACTGGATTATTTCATTCTTTTCTTCGCCTTTCCTCGATGGACTGGGACCACATTACCTCAAGGCTCTGGCAGAAGCCTTACCACTCGTACAAGTACTCAGGGAGTACTACCATCGTTGTCCTTGTCATAGGACACCTCAGGAGTTGCCATACTCTCACTTATGGCCAACCTTGTTCCTCCTAGACATCTCGGTCATAGAGAGTCTAGCAAGACTTACCCTGAAGACAGACACCTGTTCCTAGCCAATCCCGGAACACCCTGTCTTCCCCTCATTATCCCACTCCTCACTGGTTGCAGGAGTATGACTTATCATGACCTGGGCTGATCCTCAGCCACTGTACAGCCATGCAGAACTCCGTCCACATATGGCATTAGATGTGTTTCCGATCATCTGTGGATTCATGTGCTGATCCTCATTGCCCTGAGACAGCAGATTCCCATTTGATCCTATTTCTAGTTCCTGATGGGATCCCATTCTTGACCTCCCATCACATGTAACGCCCAATGGACTCTATAGCCATATAGGGCATGTTTCACCTTTTTGATCCTTCAATCCCGTTGATCCCCTTCTGCTCTTCATGACAACTGGACTCCTTTTGATCCTTTCATTCCTTCCCAATGTGGGAAGCCTGTTTGATCCTTCATGGATCACCCTTTGCCCTGGTGGTCCGTGCACCATTCAGGATAGTATATATAGAGGTACACTTGTTTGGCTGTATCTCTAAGCTAGTTCTATGCCAGAATACCTGCCTGTATTCATACTGCACTTCAGTGCCCTTATACTTGCAATCCTATTCTCGCTCACTGGTGTACTGATGGAAGGATCCCTCTTGAGTCTCATCCACTCTAGACATTGCTTCCATTTCATGACCCTTCGTCTTTCAGCTCTTCAAGGCATTAGCTTGTGCTTGTACCCTCAAGGCTCCTCGTCGGTCTCACACATCCATGTTTGACCTCCTGTGTGTATAGGACGGTACTCAGCTGGGCCGGTTGGCTCACAATACACTAGGTTGTATTACTGCTCATTTCACTTCTCCTCTTATGAACAGTTGTGACTAACTTTGCTAGGGCATCGGCTTGCAGTAAGTGTAACAGTACTGCTCTGCCACTTACTCCAGTGATGGTGCTTCATTGGGCCCATGCTTTGGTATGTACACAGTATCATGTAACCACACAAAAGTCCTAACTAGATTGTAGAAGGATGGTCTGGCAACATTGATGATGCTGCCTAACATTCAATTGTTTGATGCTATCTATAAGGTACCTATTTTACATCCAGGATGCAAGTCACAGGCCCAGGCTGTTCAACAGCCATCTCTGAGCCCTGCATCAAATCTCAATGCACTTACATCTGTCCTTCTTTTTCAAACACTCACCAACTCTGGTCTGCTTTCTCACCATTATCTGTCACCTCTGGCTCCAATAATGCCTGTTCAAGCTCCAACAACACCCCATCAACATGTTTCAGAGAAATCTATGTCACCCCCAATTCTATCTCTGTCTCAGTTGTCATACTTTCTCAAGTACACAGAATCAGAACTTCATGTTCATAATGCCACAAAGTATGAACGGAAACTCACCAAGCAGCACATTGGCCCCAATATCTTTAGTGTAATTGATGACAGGACACTTTCAGGGATTGGAATCCCAACAGGTGATATTGTCCATCTCAAAAATGGTTCCACAGCTTGGTGGAATGGCCCTGAGGTGAAGCAATATGAATCAGAGCTCAATGAGCCAATCAAGGTCACCAACTCACCCACCCCAGAAAAAAGTTGCTTACAAGAAAAAATATGATGGTGGTGGTGGTAGCTGTTTTACAGGACCATCAATGATACCTGGCAATGATGACGATGGTCTGCCAAAGGATTATGAACTGTGGTATGGGTCAACAGATCATGATGCCTGGCTCCCTGTTCTGAAAGGGTTTATTGTCTGTGAGGATGGAGAGGATACTTCAGACATCACTACACTATATACCCCGAAGCTCTAAAATATCCTTCAGCCTTGTCTGGGGTGATGCTCTCACAAGCACAAGCTGTTACACTTACTGTGAGCTCATCCTGGCAAAGTTAGTTGCAACCATTCAATGATGGAAAAAGATGAAGTAGTCTTATACAACCTAGTGTACTGTGAGCCTACAGTCCTGCAAAGTACTGTCTAATGCCTTGAAGAGCTGAAAGACTAAGTGTGTGAAATAACGATGATATAAAGAGTGGACAAGACTCAAGAGGGATCCTGTCACCAGTACACCAGTGAGTGAGAATATGATTGCAAGTAAAGGAGCAATGAGAGTTGCAGTAGGAATACAGGCAGGTATTCTGGCATAGAACTAGCTTGGGGCTACAATGGTACAAGTGTAACCCTATATATACTGGATCCTGAGGGTGCACAGACCATCAGGGTAAAGGGTGATCCTAGAAGGATCAAATAAGGTTCCCACATCAGGAAGGAAAGAAGAGGATCAAAAAGGATTCCCGTTTTCATGAAGATCGGAAGAGAATCAACAGGATCAAAAGGTGAAACATGCCCTATATGGCTATAGAGTCCATCAGGCATATACATGATGGAAAATCAAGAATGGGATCCCATCATAAACAAAGGAAAGGATCAAATAAAGATCTGCTGTCTCAGGGTGATAAGGATCAGTAATAGAATCAATAGATGATCGGAAACACATCTAGACCATAAGCGGACAGGAGGTTCCACATGGCTGTACAGTGGCTGTAGGAACAGCCTGGATCGTGAGAGGTTGTACTCCTGTGCTCAGCAAGGAGTGTGATAACAAAGGGAAGAGGACATGCTCTGTGATTGGCTGGAGGGCTGCTGTCTGTCTTCAGAGAGAGTCCTGCTAGACCATCTATGACTGAGATGTCTAGAGAGCAATGGTTGGCCATAAGCGAGAGTATGGCGACTCCTTGTGTCCATAGACAAGAACAACAATGTTGGTAGTACTCCCAGAGTACCTATATGAGGGGTAAGGCTTCTGCCAGAGCCTTGAGGTGGCAGTGTCCCTGTCCATTGAGGAAAAATTGAAGAAAATAAAGTGGTCCAGTCTGGTAGTGGTTCTGGCAAACCATAAATCCATAACACAAGCCATTGGGGTGATGGCAAAAGAACCCCTTGAAAGTGGAGAAGTGTTATGCTTACCATGACAACTGGAGTTAACACAGTCATGGAGGATGAATAAGAACAATAGTTGAATGCCTGTTTGATTGCCAAAGACTTAAGCAGAGTGAAGTTGACAGTGTCACACTCAACCCTTATGAATAGAGGGGTCCTCTTGTGATGACGTGAAGTCCTAGTTCTTTGCTAAAGAAGGACAGAGAGAACATAAGCAAGAAGACGAGGGCTTTGAACTTGTGGAACACCAGTTAACATGGTATGGACTGTGTAGAACTAGCTTAAGGCTACTGGTACAATGCTTGTGCTATTTATACAACAAGGGATGGAGTACAGACCATCGGGTCTCATAGAAATAGTAAGTGTTCTGCTACCGGAACGGAAAGGATCAGAAGAAAGTTGGAACAAAAGGATCTCTGCTGTCCAGGAGAGCGGAACAGTCAGCAAGCAGAGTAAAATGGGTTACCTTACTCAGAAGGTGTCTTCGAGAGGCTATACATCGCCATAAGTGATAGGAGTGGAAGACACCAGATGGGAGAGGGTCCCATCATGAGGAGAAGACAAGTTTGAATAGAGTAAATGAAAGAAAAATAAATGCACCATAGGACAATTCCATAACAAGAAGGCTTGTTCAATCAGATTGTAATCTGGTGAGTATGGAGGGAGAAAAACAAGCTTGCAAACTAGCAACAGTTAGTGTGTAAAGAATGACAATGTGCAGATGACATATGGTGCATATCTTCAATAAGCACACAGACTTCCTCACTGTGATGAATATGGCAATTGTCCATTATGATTACACTATGTGGACTGGGGTACAGGTTGGTGAAAGGCATCTATTCAGGGATGAGTGAATAGGGCAAAGGCAGAACTCTAAGAACATATGACATGTTCTTTCAAAAATCTCAAAAAGCATGGACCATCAACTGGGCCTTTGATGACATCATACACAATAATCCCATCAAGTGTGATTGCAGGGATGATAGAAAACCTTGTCCTGCGAACAAAGCACCTTTTTACATGACAGCAAACACCTCACATTGACCATCCATGTTGGCAGGTAGATGTTTGTTTATCTTTGGCAGCTTCATCAATAAAGACAAGCATGTTGGGATCCAGGACTTCAGCAGTGATGTGGTTCATGTAGATTGCACAAGCTACTTCATTTTGCTCTGCAGCTAAAGATGAAACAACCTTGCAGGTGATGCCAAGATGCTGGAGTATTCAAAGAAGTGTAGTGAGCTCAACATGCTTGTAATGCTTGTCCCAAAGTTCATGCTGAATCTCATCAAGGTAGATGGTACTGCAATGATGAATAAGAGCAGAGATAAAAGCAACATCTGTTGAGTTGAGGAGTTGATGGCACCCACAAGAATAGCTGTACAGTTTGGTCACAGTGCCATACTTTGAGTAGAAACTGAGGCTCCTGTAAACAAGTGATTTCTTGATGTTTAGTATGTGACCAATCTTCTGGGTGCTATGGTTTTGATAGTACAACAACAGAATCTGTGCTTTCATGCTGGGATGGACAAGATGATGGTGGCCAGGCATGGTGATGCAAAACCAACAATGCTTAGTGCCATGCCCACTCAGACATGCCTGGGGTCCTCACCCAGCTGTCTCCAAGGTGTGACTTTGCTTGATTCACTTTCCACATTATTTTGCAAACTGCTGTAATTGCTTTTCTAGGCTCTGTCCTCTGTTCATGGTAGCAGAAAAGTAGGTTACTGTAGCATACTCTATGGAAATCACACATTGACTTGTTAGAAATCCATGTGATGGATGTGCACTGCAAAAGCATCATTGAACATCTATTATAAAAGGTAAACCATTGAATGGGAAAAAAACCAACACATACCAAATTGAAGTGAAGAGCTACCTTTGAAACAAGCTAGAAGAAGAAACCTGGTGGTGATCTTTTCACCAGATGCTATGAACCTGCAACCTGCAGATAGTTATTATTAGGTTATTAGCTCCCCATCAGGTGTTTGTATTTCCAAATTGGAGCACAAACGAGTACATTTGGCTGTTCTCCAGCCTTAGTGGATGAAGTCCGATTTCATTATCAGTAATGTTGACAGTGATGATACAGAGTGGGCCCTGTCCAGGAAGCAATGAGCAGAGTCACCTCTGCAGCAATTGATCTGAATGGTGCTAAATGCAACATTAGATGGCACTCAGAAAGAGTTCCTAATACCATGCTGCTTGACTGAATCTCGTACTGGTTTCAAAATAGAAGCCAGAGGTGTTGGCGCATCTGACAAAATGATTGTTTGCTTGCTTTCAGATGTATCAACAACGATTTGATGCAGATACCAAGCTAGCGCTATCCACAAACTGGTGGCGGACAGCATGTAGTAGACTCAATGGCCATTCCATTCTTGCTGGGTGTGTTAGGACCCCCTTGTGTGAGGCACTCGGGTGAGGACAATATCAGGTAGGATGGACACCGCGCGACCTTACACACGCCCTGGTTGCGTCCAAGTCCCCATAATCCCCTATAATTTCATGTACAGCGCCTGGTGAGTGAGCCAATTTCCGACCTGTGCCCTTGAGTGCTGACGCGGACGAGCCACGACCCGCTTGAGCCATTCGACCCGCTTTGGCCACATTGCTACTTTGGACACGAAAAAAGACGCGGGCACTGACGAAAAGACCCAAAAACCTTTGCGTTCATAACACATACCAACGTCAGTGCCCGTCCACTAGTCCACAGTCGCATCACAGAAAACAGTCATATCTAGCTGGTTCAAATTGCGTTCAGGTAAGAGCGTCTTCACGTTTAAAAATGGCTCGAATGCTTTCATTTGCGAGATAGGGAGCTCACGTCGACACCGTCTCAGAGGACACGAATGTTGTATGTTCCCTGAGACAAAGAGTGAGCAAGAATGATCACCAATTCGGGCCACGTCTGACGGAGGAGAGGCGTGACACTGAAATCAAGAATGAAGCTTTATGCTCGTGCTGTTGAGCGTCGAAAAGGAGAGATCGAACGGCGCGTCCAAATACGCGGGTGAAGGGTGCGACGGGGGTGACATACTAGGGGGATAGGTGCGCGAGACGCGACGTCGACTCGCGGAAGTTGCCCTCGCGCGTGTAAATGTGATTGTGAGTCGGACAAACCTGAACCGGTGCGCACTGGGATTCAACGCGGGTGGGCAAGCCTGAGGGGAAGTGGCAGCAAAGTGGCATTGGCATTGTGGGGGCGTATAGATCGTAGTAGTAGTCCTGCTCGTCGCCGGAGGGCGGAGTCGAGAGGTTCTCACGGTCCCGCATAGTCGCCAGACACCAGTCAATCGTCTCCATCAAGTCCACGCGCCATCCTCCGTTTTCCCTCTCTCGCCATGCATCCCCTTCACGTCCCTTGGTTCTCCATTGATCCAGACGCGGCTTCCGGATATCCACGTAATTCACCATCACATTTTCTCAGCCTTCATTGGTCCGTCCGATCGGGACACCCAATACCGTCAGTTCCATTCTTTCATTTACGAAAGACCATCATGGATAGGATAGCAATTTATTGCTCAGCAGGCCGAGGATTATGAGCAATGGGCACGCCAAAAATCGCAAGGCGTCTGATTGTTTGGTCCAACGCAGCAAGCGCGGCCTGTCTGAATTCAGCAATAAAATTGACCTAAACACACAATGCCGTCAACCTTCTTCGAATCTATTCCCGTAAACTCCGCCGCCTTTCGCCTTGTTGCCCCAGCGTCAGTATAAATATGAGCCCCCAAGTCCGCATGTATATCCAACAGCCTCTCAACTCACCTCATTCATCCGTCACATCGTTGAATACATATACAATGCAGAGCAACTCTAACGTATGTCTCTGCTACCATCGAACGATCACCTCTTTGATGACGGTTATTATAGCAGTATTGGCATGTCGCTTGGTATAAGGGGGCGTCCGAAATTCTAAACGAACCAGCCTCCGAAGACACTGAGAACACCAATGTATGTCTGTCGCCGTTTACCGTTGACTTTTTGGATGACAGCGATCGCAGTCACTTGGTCCACGGTGGCCACCCCGTTTCCTCTGGCCTAGCAGCGCCTCCGAGATTCTAAAGGAGGAATCCTTGGAGGAAGCCAAGTAGAATACTGATCGTGAAACGCATCTGTTGAGAAAATGAAATCTGCAGGATATACATATTTTTGACTGAGTCTATTGCGACCATGAGTTCAGCTTCGACTCTAGAATCACAACGACCTCATTTCTTGATACAACTAAGTACGGCCGATGGCTCGTTGGCTTGCGACACTTGCCAGCTCAATCGCGTAGTAATCGAGCGACATACATACGAACACCGAGTAGTCTACACAGTCAGCACACTGTTGACTGATATCGATACGAGGTTGGCTCCGCCCAAGTAAAGCTCACGAACCCCAACTTAGGTGAACTTGTAAACACCGTGACCGCATCATGGCCTGGGCGGTCACATATAAAGTATTCCCAGAACTCAAACTTCAAAATTTTTATTCAACGCCGCTCCTTCGACTTCCTCGAGATTCTTCTCGATCGCACGCCCTACACAGGGAGAATGAGCACCAAAGTAAGTTTACGAGCATGAGAGTTTTACCGGACACCGCGGACTCCGGACAGATATCGACATACTGGTGATGGGGCGGACTTACTTTGAGGCCAGGCCTGTCTCTCGAAAATGCAAAATAAATACCCTCTTCGTGCTGGATTTGATCCTCGGGTCAACGACCCAACTGCCGGCTCGTCCGAGTCTGTCAAGTTTTATTTGACTCGACTGATCGGTGACCCTGCTCCAATACGGCGAGTTTCATGCTCTCGTTCACGACATGACATCAAGTTTGTAAACGCTTTTCATCGCTGATGACATCGAACGGATGCCTCAAGATTACTCCGGTGCCAAAAACTGCATGCAATACACCTCTTTCGTTAATTCACGCGAACGCGGGGAAAGAGCACTCGTCCGAATCTAGAAGGACCGATTCTGCAATTATAGGCCAGGCTCTTCCATCGCTCATCTTCTAACATTCTGAACAAGTAAACTCGAGGGCGTCCTTTACGTCGCACCTGCACCACGGGCGAGCATAAATACGAGGGTATCCATGTTGAGATGAATCCAACAGCCCTCAGTCCCTCGAACGACCATCACTGCGTATCACCCACTACATCCGAATGGAGACCATCTCGAACGTATGCCTCTTCCTACCATCGAGCCCCGCTCCTTTGATGATGCTCGTTTCAGTCATACTGGTTTGGCTCCTGGATTCAAAGTGCCTCTGAAATTCTGAATGAACAGACCTCGAAAGATGCTGAGAACGTCAACGTATGTCTCCGTTTTCGTTGCACCCTCGACTGTTCCTGAAAGTGGTGAGAGTGGCCGCAGGGTCTTGGGCACACAGTCCTCTGATATTCTTCAAAAACAAACCTTGGAAGCAGCCAAGTATAGAGCCGATAGTGAAGCGTTCCCGTACAACCATACATGCATCTTGGCATCGTTCGTTCCTTTCATAGTTCAGTGTGTCGAGTAGTATTCAGAACGATGATCGAGGGGTTGCGATTGATCGTTTTCCGTCAGCCTACTAGTAATCCTCAGTTTTCCGGCCGAAGCTAAACCATTCACCGACCACGTTGGCCGCTTGGCCTTGAATCAACCAATCATGATCCCGCATGACAGGCCAACTCAAAAGCTGCATGTACAATCCCGTATGGAGAAAGTGACTCCCAGCGCTGAGGTGCAACGACGTAACGATCTCCAAGGTCCTGCACGACGCCGCAGCTTCGATTTCATCCAAGATTGGACGTTATTCTTGGAGCGCGCCACAGGGACATAATAAATCACGGTGAATTGACGATGGTATCCCATACCAGTATTGCTGATCCGACAAATATATGCGTGCGACTGCGCGTGCCAAGGAGGGAATCTGGAGTCTTGAGAGCATCACCCCTCCACTTGAAAACCTAGCAGCCATGAATCAGAATTGACGTACCAACATTCCATGCTTGGATCAAATCGATCACGAGGTTGTCCATCCGAAGCACCAGCATGCCGTATTCGCCCGTCCGATCGTGCCCCAACATCGTGACGATTGGCTTCATTTATGAAGGAGCAACTGAATTCCAAGCTATAACACACGCACGCAATCCAATAGCCCGAAAATCAGAACCTATTCCGAGTCTTGCCGACCGAACGGACGAGTAATTGGAGATCGCGAGTGGGATATACGTCCGCGACTGAACGCAGCATTGCGAGTATCGTCGCGGTCTGTTAACACGGATTCGAGCGTGTCACTGGCACTTACTAACGTTCATCACGCAGCGGAGTTCGGAAAAAAAAATTAGTGCGACATTACGTAAGATTACTTGCGCTCAAGTCCAGTTCATTCGTTTGTTCTCTTCCTTTCTCTCCAAGAAACCTGATCCTCACACAACATACAGCTCCGAATAAGAACGTGGTCTGGACGACGCTACCTCGGAATCTCGGTATTGTGATGCCGCTAGCTTCAGTGACGACTACAGGTCAAGTACTTTTGACTTTACAGTCTAGCGTCGCAGAGAACATCGTTGGTAAACGAATGCGGCGGCGATGATTCTGAGTGAGCGGTCTTGGTTCGAATGTGGGAACAAGTACTTCAGAAACACAATACGAGGTGTGTAGTTCTGGATCCCGTACCTAGTGGACTGCCCATGACAGCCGATGAGCCTGATAAGCAGCTACTTGACCCGGCGGAGATTACCTGCGAGTCGATTACGTGCAAGGAAATAGCGCTACGACAGTTTCCAACATTCGATGCAACACTAAGTGGGAGTAACTTGCATCCGAGGTGCGTATTGATCGAGATCGATTGATGTATGTATGCACTCTTGATCGGGTGAGGTTTTTTGTGCATTATATTTCCTCCGGTTCCTTGCATCGTGCACTACATCCTGTTGAATTCCTTAGAAGGTTCGATTGCGAGTCCTTCATTTGTGGCGCTTCATTTGCGCCATGGTGGAGAGGGGCCAAGGTGGGAACCCCCTCGCTAGGCTTGGACTCGACAAGGTGGTGGATCGTGGTTGCGCTACGGACATGCGACTACGCTACCGACGCCAGCCACTGCGCCAGGACCCCTGTCACCTCTCGGAGGGGCTCGCTCCCCTCCGAGGCCCAGACTCGGACCTCCCCGCCACAATGGGTAGGAACAAATACAGAGGATTCCATTGGACACACTCTCAAACAACACTCTCCATCAAGTATTTACATCCACATCCAATACAAAACATAAACAGCCTTGCCGTGCGCCTCTGTCATCATTACACCCACGCCTTCTTTGATGACGTTAACGCAGGTGACTTGACCAGCGGTGTGCGACATCTTCAACGAGCCTGTCGAGGAGCGCACCCAGAAGAATCCACGTTCCCTTTCAACGCCCGGCATTGTTGTATGTCGTTCCCACTGTTCAGCATTCAAC
>JBBPLG010000787.1:0-13534 GCA_038089695.1 Xanthoconium separans | reverse complement strand
TGGGCAACCGAGACGCCAAATGTCTAGTGAGTGAAATAGGTCTGGTTTAATTCAGGATGGCCGTTTACCGTTCGCGTAGGCTCTTCACAAGACGTCGACGTCGGAGCGACGCAAGCGCAGGGTAGTGTGAAAGGAAAGCGACGGCAGCCGATACTGGCAAGGCTTGGTGCGTGACTTCTGGCTGGTTCTAAACGTTTATGTGTAATGATTCACGTTTAGAGTTGACCGCGGGCCAGGCGTAAAGGACGTCGGCTCTGGAATTCGACTTCGTCATGTTTGATACTCTCTTTAGTCTTGATACTACTCGGTGCAAACGTATTCTTATACACCGGCTTTATATGATGGACTCCACACACCTGTCTGGGTGATCACCGAATCCTATAATCAAGTGGAAAATCTTAGTGTTAACGTGCCATACTATATTCTCCAGACGACTCGTGACACGCTATTAACAGTCTTATGCCGTTGCGCCGGCGGGAGCCGAGGCTCCTCAGTGGAAATGAACTTGAAAGCCACCATCAGGAAACCACGATATTCAGGCAGCAACAGAGGTGATTCGGGGTGGCGATGGAAATGAGGGTGCTCGTTTAAACAAGGCGGCAGAACGACTGGCTACCATTGCAGCTCAAGTACGTACTTAATTGCACACTACCCTAGTATCTCCACATCAAGTGTTGCCGCATCCCATCGGGGTCCATTTGACGATAATGCCATCGATTCAGCTGGGTCCGGACAGACAGCAGTTTGATATGATGGTAGATGCACTACCTGACATTACACAATGTTTGGAATGGCAAGACTAGCATATATGTAGATGTCGTCCCCCAGCCGCCGCAATTTCAGGCGCATGTCGTTCAGGCTGGCGGTGGAGCTGTCGGCCCCACGCCTAGTAGTTATGATGCTATCTGGAACTTGCAAGGATTTTTTTCCGTTTTCGAGTGTTTGATATCAGGTTCCGCGACTCTGGGGATGATTGTGACTCTTTGTGAGCCATTCGTCTACAGAAGGAAAAAAAAATGTGTCTCGGTGGTGCCTCCTTGACGAGCCCACAGGCTAGTTGCAACGATTGTATACTTATGACGTGAACCTCGGTCATGTAAAAGCAGTCATTTCAGCATGCCATGGGGTTGCTCGTGCGCTCTGGCGTACAGTGGCGTGCTCAAGAAAGATCATGGTGACTCCTAGGGACCCGGCGCCAGATCGGGCTGATGGAAGTTGAACTTCGTTTGATTGAGATGTTGACAGAGTCGCGTACTATGGCAATATTGACGCACCAGAGTGCTAAATCTCACCCTTCAAGCAAAGAGTTACATCAAAGAGACCAAATCGGAGGCAGGGAAGGGCAAGTTTGACGAGGCCAGCCAGTACTAGTAAATCTTCGAATGTCAGTATTACTACGAGTGCGGTTATTGCAGACGTAATACGAGCCTGTACCATCGAGGCGATCTGGCGGCCATGGGGCAATATTATGTATGGTTCTGGCTCTGGCCTCACGGTACGCCGAGGCAAGCCGCATCAGCATGAGAAAGGTCGTGAAGAACAACCCGCTCTTGCATCAGCGCAGCATCACTTTCTGATCATCTTCGGACTGACGCTCAGCTGATGTAGGCCTCGGGCGAGATCGAGCACGATGTATGTATGGACGTTAGACTACATAATACATGCGTGCGACGGGAACACGAATGACGGGCAAGCGCGTAGCACTTTGGCCCAGCGGGTGCCTGATGGGCAAGTGGAAGAGCTGCGAGGGCGGGTGGGACCCTCGCAGCACTTGCACGCAGGCAACCCTAGTGGACGCAGAAAGTTGAAACTGAGAGCTGCGCGGAAGCATCGGGCGTCGGCTCGATGCTCGATGCTCGGGAGTGGAGAGGTGGGTGTGACGAAGCTCTCGAGCGAGCCGTGGAGGGGAGTAAAACCTGGGCGAGTAGCTCAGAAGGAAGAAGGGTGAGAGCTGCATACTTCGCCCGCTGGTCCACAGACCATACGGCTAAGCACGTGCCTTGCCTAGCCGTAACGCGCCGATTTCCATGGTGGTTTCTCGCTTCTAGTAGCCGCGGTTCCAAAAAGGAAGAGGGATAACGCAACTTTTGGCCAACCTGAGTTTGAAAATCAGTGCTTGACAGGCAGCTGGCTGGGTAACCTAGCCCCACGACGCTCGGCACAGTCGGGGGTCGCTGCCACCACAGAGGCGCTCAGGTGTTCAACTGGTTTTGATTCTCCTAGAACTTCAGGTTTCCCAAACTGCCCTGGCTCACCATACGACCCCCAGGATACGTTCCGGACTCAAATGTGTACACTGCACGGCCCGGCTCGGGCTTGCTAGATCTGGTCTCGCAGGAGGGAATGCGCCGTACAGCGGAGAGGCGAGGCACTGCATATGTACGTCACAAATGAGATGGGGGGCTCGTATCAAGTTGTGTTGTCGTGCGTTGCGTCACTTCGCGAGTGACGGTGTTTGTCTTCTCATTCACTTTCCAGGTATTCATGAAACCTGTCATTGAAAATTGTTGATGCGAATTATATTAGCACGTATGGGGATCGGATTTCATCAATGAGACCCACAATGACGTTCAGATTCATAGTCCAGTTGGCTCGTGTCACCCGGAATGTTAGGAGGGACCCGTCGACTGTACTTAATTTCCGACACGACCTGGCAAAGCACTAGAAACTAGACTTTTGTCGGTCAGAAACTGGTTGAAAACCTCGGCTAACCTGGTTCGATGTCTGGTACCGCTGCAGTTCTCATTCCCCTAGCAGTTGTTCATCCTGCTGGAATTGCATTGAGCTGCATGATATGATGATGCAACTCCTGGGCGGATCTCACTATTGTTACCAATTCAACGATTCGTGCCACACCCTATAACTTCCGACGGAGCCCGGGAAATTAAAATGGAGCGTATTGTTTCAAGTCCCTCCATCGCTAGCCTTTAAGCTCGCATGCTACATCCTCGTATTCCCTATGGCAGCGAATAATCCCAGCACTCCGTCAATCAAGACCAGGTCGTATATCCAGACATCGTCCCGAAGATGCACTCAGTGCAACCCACGAGAGACTAAAAACACAAGAAACCTCATCTTATGCATCGATAGTCCGGATACTTCTACCAACAATAGTTCGAAAGTAAGTGTTACCTGTCTCTCTGTTTTTCATTGCTATTTTCTTCTCGTTGACGACGACGGTAGAACACTAATGTTGCGAAATTGTTTGCCAAACTCGATCTCGAGTCGACCCTGCCAGAACAGCACGCATATTATTCCGGTGGAGTTGACGCCCGCGCGCCGAGATCGTCGCATATTCTCGATCGTATGGAAAGAGCGTTTTCCAACAAAGTTGACATAGCACGGTTCGTATTCCTCCCAAGTATCAACTTTTCGACGGGAGGTAACATTCAATGATAGGAATACAAAGGAAATTGTCGAAGATGCATATCGCTGGCTTGCACGGATGTATAAAGAAGGCGACCAAATATACCTTTTTGGTGAGTTCTGTTCAGTGTCATAATAGTCCAGTCGATGATTGTCGTGTAGGTTTCTCCCGAGGTGCATACCAAGTGCGAGTACTTGCGGAGATGATACATGAAGTGCGACATGGAATTACTCATTATGGATGTACCACTGAGCACGAACTTTAGGTTGGCCTTGTAAGGACCACCCCGGAGGACCTGATTGGAACGTGGGTAGCTGTTGTTTCGCTCTCCTGATCTGGATGAATTTCTTGGCAGTGCTTATGATTATTATGAAACAATCCGTTCTGGAAAGCCAAAGACTAGGCATACGACGAAATTCAAGGATGAGCATACCAGGAAGGGCTTGAGAGTGCACTTCATCGGAGTATGGTAACGCTTATATCGCTACACCTCGACGAGATATGCTACAAGCTGATCTTGATCAGGGACACAATCTCCCCATTGGACCATATGAAAAGAGACCTCTCCCTTCCGACATCCTCGGCACATGTTTGTCATTTCCGACATGCACTTGCCCTCGACGAGCTTCGGGTCAACTTCATACCGGAGTATTTCCGCGGAATGAACTTTCAGACAGACGAAGGGGAATCCGAGAACCTGGGAAAGAAGAACATCGAGTTCAAGGAGGTTTGGTTTGCCGGCAGTCACTCAGACGTGTGAGTCTCCTCTCGGGAGAACTTTCGTGCCATTGAGATGCCTCGCACAGCGGTGGCCAGAACAGACCTGGAACGTTCCATCACGCCGGCAATGTCTCGTTGCTATGGATGCGTCGAGAAGCGGCTGCCAATGGTCTCGTCTTGGAGCCGACCGATATAGTCTGGCTTCCGGATGATCTTGATTTTGGGGTCAATAATTACGTTCGACGGTATGATTTATTGTCTTGCTGGTCCGTGCGATTAATCTCCACTTGGTAGGTTTCATCAACTTCAACCGCGTCGCGTCCTACCTGGTCAAAAGATCCACGCTTCCGTTTTATACGCAAATGCATATAAGCCGAAAGCAACACTAGGAGACGGTTTTGACATCCCCATCACACAGTCCGGACTCGACGATATGGTACCGGATGGCGAATCTTGGGAAACAGGTCTGTTTGACGGTACTGCAGCACCAGAGTTGGTAGCCTCTCTTGGTAGTGAACAGGGAGTTGCGTCAATATACCTCGATAGGTTGTTATTCATGCTGAGATTCAGTAAGTATTTCCCTTTGATTGACCTGAGAGTTACATTTTCGGTTGTTTCAGATGAGGGGAAGCAGTACATCAGGAACATACCTGATTGGCAAGACAACTTTATGACGATCGCCAATAGTCACGATTACGCACCGCTCGTTAGGCTGGTCGTAATCATCGCTTATTTCGAGGCTTGTGAGTCTTGATCTTCACCATATACATTGTGGCATATATAATCCCCCGTTGCAGCTTGCGACCACGAGGCGCACCCAAACCATTGTGTGTTGCTGCCCACCGAACTTTCTCAAAGTATGCAGGATGATGCGGAGAGTTTCCTGAATGTCACTCAAGACGGACCCAGGATGGTTGGACTCCTGAGACCCATGACGAAGCACCGGATTCTCGTGGAACACTTTCTAACACGGGAGGTCCTGGAAAATCTCGTGGACTCGCTTGATGCGATCATCCTGGAACAAGGAAGAAAGTTTGGACAGGCAATGGACTGCCTAAATTGCCTATTGCAGTGCGGTTGGTTGATAATTATCGTGCATTTGACGACTCTCTGATCATTCGTTAGTGGACATCCGGACAACTGTCGTTGCGAAGCTCGGGGCCAACCCGTCCAGGCTTTCTCGGATATTGGAGGCCGAGGGTAAGTACTGTGCTTGTGTTCGCGTCGAGATTACGTGGCGATGCCTATTTAGACCCACGGCTTCTAACTGCAGCATTGCGCATGATGCGCACACTCGCACAAATTCCTGAAGGTAAGCACTCTCAACTTCGCTGATGAGCCATGGAATTTCAGTGCTAATGTGATAGCAGCGAGGGCCGTGTGTTCAGTGGTGAAGTCTAGAATCAAAGTGTTGACGCAGACAGACGAACAGCCGCTTGGTCCCCTCGCTGTTGAAATATTGCTTTCCCTATACGATCCAAACGACCAGAGTAGGCAACAAGGGGAGTCACCTTCCCCTCTTCTCACCAGCATTTCAGACCAGGTGGACATTCGCGATGCCCACACTCGCACCAATCTCGCCCGAGCCTTGGTCCACTTGAACCGTGACAGATATGATTCGGGAAATGGCCAAGATCGTAGTGCAAGTCCCGCACAGCAAATGCTGCGTAATATTTTCGGACTCGGTGAGCAATGGTAATCAGTGACGGTTCAAACGAGATATGAACCCAGAGTCTGCATCAGATGCTACAGATCTCAATGAACCACAGAGAAATCTCATTGGAGAACTGAAAATGACTGTACAGGATGGATGTGTTCAAGAACGTACCGCGGCTACGATGGCCCTTCTGAAGCTCTGCGAGAGTGAGTCTCATATCAGTGACACGAAGAGATGGGCTCATGTTCCATTAGCTGAGAACATCCGCGTTCACCTGTGCAACATTAAGCTCTTGGACGTCTTCGTCACTCAGCTGCGACGTAAGGACGACGCACTACTCGCTGCATACGCTTTGGCCACCTGTTTGAGATATGGTGAGTGGAATCGCATGAGATGGAGGGTTGCGGGGTTGCGTAGCTGAAAGTTACGCTAGCTGAGATGGAAGATTCCATCAAGGACGACGAAGAACTTCCGGGATATATTATCAACATGTTAAGACTGAACTATCTCGACAATGCCGTCGGGCGAGTCGAAGGATTTCAAATTTTCAAAGACTTGATGCACTGCGGTAATGACCTCTCTGGTCGTTCTGGACCCATACTGATCCATCTGAGCTAGCCGATTTGCGGAGAAAGATCAACAATTATGATATCACTGATATTTTGCGTGCGAAATTAAGCAAGGACGACCCAAAGGAGATTCGGACGGGTCTCATCTGTTTGGACATCTTTCTGTCCTTCGGTAAATGCAGTGACGATATCGGTTTTTCGCAGCTAATCCACTATCCAGACGCTAGTGGGAATTGGGTTGATGACCTTGTCGAAATGAGCTTAGAACGTCTAAACGACTCAGACTGGAAAACACAGATAGAAGGGGTAAGGATCCTTTCCACCTTGGCTCAGACAGGTATGCGTGACCGATTTTCCTCCGAAGACCTTTCCGATGTTCAATGACTTTAGAACACGGGAAAACGGTCATTAGCCCACGTATACAGGAAATCATCGAAATGCTCCTGCCGCAGGATTATCTGCTGATCCGCCGGCCGATTGTGCCACAAGCAGCAAGCCCCTCTAGCGAAGAACGTATCGCCACAATGACGATCAAGCCCTCACAGACGCGCTCACAGGACGCACCACCTTCGTGGATGCTGGGACCTGTGTGCGCGCTGCGTCTTTTGGCGCAGAGCGGCAAGTATAACCTACGTATTGTAGAGATGTTGGACCTGATGTAGTGCATTACTCCAGAGACACTACGGGACCGTACGCGCGAAACAATCCAATACGGCTGTTTGAAAGATTTATTTTTGTCCGGAGCGCTCGTCGGCAGGAGAGATACGCCAGCGTGGCATCTTAGAACTCCAAACCGAGGTAAAGTACTCCTCCAAGCTTCATACTGGAGTGTAAACTGAAACCGTTTTTTAATCACTTGAGCCGATGTGATCAACATGCTGGACATGGTCATCAAAGTCGTAGACCGAGAGCAGTCCGAAGGAAGTCTAATTTCCATTCAAGTTGAGGACGTCGTGCCGCCTCATATTCGGCGTTGGGACCGCCTCGCGACCGTGACGCTAGCAATAATAACTGATCTCCTACGTCAGTTTTGGGACTAGGTACTCTTGTCCTTCGCTCTTGTCGTGTCCATGCCGATTTATGTCTCTATCTGGGTGCACGAGCGGGTATCGAAGCGTCATCTCATAAATGCAAATGTCGGCGAGCGGACGAGCGTCTAATTTTCTCAACAACTTCTATTACGCTATCAGAATACCATTGTGTGATAGGTGCACAAACTTTGGCCCCCACTGGAGTACCGATCACTCTGACGCGGAGATGAACTCACGACGCGATGTTACAGAGGCCACAGCCTTGCAGATATGTAAAAAGCCCATGCAGCGGGCCCCAAAATGCACCAACACTTGTACGTGTGCGACCATTTCATTTCCGAGGCTTGAGGCTCTGCTGGTGTTGGTCATGGATCTTGATTCCTCGCGCCGAGAAAGCATTTTGCTGTGTCGCCGGATCTCGGTCACGGTGGCAAGGGATCTTTGGGTCAAGCGCTCGCTATACAGGCGTAGAGTGGTCATGTGAGTCATCGGTGGTTAACGTTGATTGATGAAACATTGATGCATTGAACGTGTGGCACCCTGGCGGGGACTCCGGCCCGGGCCCAGAACGCATTTTTGATGATGGGACATTGTACAATGTTTGTGCGGCAATGAATATCCTCGTCAAGGTGTGGGAAAACTCGCCATGGTGACACAAGATGTCGGAGTGACGCACGCTCGGGATGGAGGGGAAAGAATGCAATGGCAGCCGATACTAGAAAGGCCTGGTGCGTGAAATCTGGTTCAAGATCCTAGACGTTCGGGTGTCATGGGCATCACGATTCACGTTTATAGTTGATCGCAGGCCATGCGTAAAGGATGTTCGCTTGGAAGTTGGATTCCGCCATGTTTGATGCTTTCTTTAGTCTGACACTACTAGTAGTAGGTGCATCGTGTTACCCTGGCTTTATTGCCTATTGCCTACCATGCCAGCGCACGTACTCACCGAATCCTACAAGTGAGCAAGTGGAAAATCTTGCTGTTAACATGCCATAACTCTTCAGACGCCAGCTTGCAGCGACACGCAATCAACATTTAACTTAGGCCCCTCATAGTGTAGTGCAAATAAACCGTCAGAAAACTGCACGATGTTCAGGCAATAGACTAGGTGCATCCTAGCGAATTCAACTCTTTCGACATATGTAGCAAATCGTCACACCAAATAGATGCACTCCGTAGTGCTGCTGTGCGAAAGAGGAAATGCCGCACATAAAACAGTACCCACTTCGAGGCCATCCCAACGACTAGGGCATACTCAGTAAGAAGCAAAAAAAAAGGCACGGACATGACCACCAGTGGTCAGACGCAATGACAGATTCAACTGCTACCTCTCCGGTGATGAGCCAATCCTGAATGTGAAGGAGCAGAGTTCGCGATCGACGAGGGACCTTCGGGTAGTTCTTAGAGTGGGTCCACAGCTACAATCATCTTGTTGAGCTCGTGGATTACTTCATCTGAAAGGATGGGAAACACATATTTCAGTTTCACGTTTCTGAGTGAACGAAACACATCGAGTACCTCGGTTTGGTGTCTTGAGGGGCAGGCGCCACACAGCCGTATCGTTCTTCTCGACAAGCGCTCCGTTCTGATGCAATTCTTTCACATAGCCGTATTGTTGTGTCTTGAAGATACGGTCCCGTAAAATCGCTGGCATAGGGCGTCGCATTAGTCCTAACATCATTGAAAGAGAGCGACTAGATCTTACCGTTCTGCGCTAAGATACGCAGCGCGTATGCAGGACCCATCATACACGGTGGTGACTTGGGAGTTGAAAGAGTGTTTGTATCTTTCTTTTGCGCGCCATGTTTGTCAGAGGACGTCGAGTTACCTATGGTCTGTGGAAGAGTAGGCCGACGGATCAGCAAATAACCCTCCGGAAGAAGCATCTCCAGGATCTCTGTGACGCGAGCGTTGATGGCATCCACGCCGTATTCTGAAGTTGAAAAACTTTAGATAAATCCCTGAATCAGACCTATGAATGCATACCCGTCTGCGCCAACGCGAAAAGGATATTCGCCCCTGCTTCCTGATTTTTCCATGTGGCGGCCTGCAGGAATTCGAAGCCCTTCTGGAAAAGTTTGCTAATCCATTGACTGGCCGGGTCTAACTGGTGGGTGAACAATGATGAACCGGTATCGTCATTCGCATACATACCACATGACCGAAAGGTTTCTAAGCATATCAGACCACAGCGCATCGCCTTCTCCTCGCTTGTTCCTAGTTTATCGGTCAAAATATCGATGACATCGTCACGCTGAATCTCTTTACGCAAGTCGGCTGACCCAATAGAATCAGCACGCAGAGCCAGATCAACCAGGACAATCAAAATTCATTACCCTGCTGGATCAACTCTCTGAAAGCCCGGAACCCTCCGAACTGGCCCACGGCATCGTCAAAATAGTCCTTTCTTAACATCGTGATTATGTATCGTGGAAGTCGTTTGTCATCCTTGACGTCCTCCAGGTCGGCTAGCGCAACTCTGAGCCATGCGAATCCGATAGCAAACGATTCCACCCACGGTATCCCAAACAGTTAACCAGTGCGATTGCAGCGAGTAGTGCGCTGTCCTTACGTCGTAGCTGACTGACCAAATTGTCCAACAATTTGATCTTGCGGTAATGTTCGCGGATAGTCGCACCTGATAAAATGGGTTCATGTCTTCATGTCATCGATAGGAAACTCACTCTCGCATAGCTTCAGAAGGGTGATTGTAGCAGCGGTACGCTCTCGAGCGTTTTTCCCCTTCTCAACCACAGATATCAGCTCTC
Organism: Xanthoconium separans; assembly: GCA_038089695.1. Classification (NCBI taxonomy): domain Eukaryota; kingdom Fungi; phylum Basidiomycota; class Agaricomycetes; order Boletales; family Boletaceae; genus Xanthoconium; species Xanthoconium separans. The sequence continues at coordinate 3,422 of JBBPLG010000787.1, read as the reverse complement.
CGATGAGTTTTTTGTGCTTCGCAGTTAGATATGTGGCACCTGATAAAAAGATTGAATTCGAACTCCAACGCCTCGATGAACATCACCTACCGAACCCAAAAACGTTAAATGCCTCTTCGAGATCTGGTTGGCGAGCTAAGGAGAGCAGGGCACTGGCGAGATTAGTGCGAACGTGTGGATTGCAAATGTCGAGTTTATCTGAAACGCTGGTAATCGAAAGGTTCAAAGTTCTTCCGACGACTTACTTTGGTCATCTGGGCTATAAAGGGCAAGGTATAGCTGCGCAGCAAGGGGACCAATAAGCCGTTCGTTCTCACTCGCCAGCTGGTTGATCTTAGATCCTATTACAGAGCATGCAGCTCTCCCTGACTCCTCGTTATTCCCCACTCAGCAAAAAATGAGAGAGCTTACCTTCAGGAATTCGGACAAGAATTGACACCGTGCGCAACGCCACAGTTAGATGGAGCGGGTCTAAAAAGACATTTAGTCCCAGCCAGATCATAGATCTAGTCCTTACCCTTGACCTCCAATATCCGAGAAAGCCTGGACATCGTGTCACCCGGTCGGTTGGACATTAATTTCTCAACGATGGTCAGCCGGATGTCAACTAACGAATCATCAGCAAGACTCGAGATGCATGATGATCACCACGAACCGCACTGCAACAAACAGTTCAAACCGTCCATTGCCAACACAAAATGCCTCTCCGCTGCTCTAATAACCTCATCGAACGAATCAACAAGAGTTTTCAAGATGTCTGTGGTGAGGATGCGTTCTCGGAGAATCCGGTGTTTCGTCAACAGTCTCAGAAGAGCAACAACTCTGGGACCATCCCGGTACTTGTAGTGATCCATAACGTCCTTAAGACAGCTCCTCGCATCCACTAATATATCCTCGGAAATCGACACGCAGCTATTCGGGCATGCCTCGGGATCGCAGACTACAACAGGAGGTTATACACGACATGACGCACGTGCTGAGATAAGAGTCTCACATGCTTCGTGATAAGCGACGATCGCGACAAGCCGAACAACCGTCGCGCATCCTTTGTCATTTATGAGCTCCATAAGCTTGTCTTGCCAGCCAGGTACGTCCTTTACGCTGTGTTTCCCCTCCCCTGAGGCGACAGAAAATGTAAGCAACAAGCAGATCGAAACAAATAGACCCACTGAATCGAAGCATGAACAACAACTTGTCGAGGCTGATTGGTGCAACCCCTTCCCGCATACCAAGGGATTCCATCAACAGTTCCGCTGCACTAGGGTCGAAGAGTCCAGTTTCCCATATTTCGTTATGCAACTCCGTATCTTCGAGTCCAGGCTGAATGATGGGGATGTCGATACCCGCCCCCAGCGTCGCCTCTGGCTTATATGCGTGCGCATATAAAACGGAAGCGTGGGTCTTTTGACCGGGTATGATACGGCGTGGTTGTTGCTGATGGAAGCTACCGAATGTGAAATCAGTTTCGCCAACCGGCGAGATGTCACAACTCTCACCGAAGGGCCTTCTTACCAAGACCACAATGGGATACTTGGTGCATGGTGGGTAGTACATATCCCAAGACAGGCCACGCATTGGTCATCGAATTAGTAATGCCAAAGTCAAGATCACGAGGAAGCCAGTTGGCTTCAACACGAGACCGCTGGCAGCCGCTTCTCGACGCATCCATAACAACGAGACGTTCCCAGGGTGATGATGCCTCCCTGTTTTGTTCTTGCCATCCCTGTCAGAGATGTTAGTTAGATGAGGGTGTGGTGAAGCGTACTCACACATCCGAATGACTGCCAGCAAACCAGACCTCCTTAATGTCAGAGCCTTTCGTCTTGTCCACTGAGGGATCGGATGCATTGCCGTCTGAAACCCCACTCAGTTCACTTGTGGAACTTGTCGCTTTTCTGTCATCGGGGGAGGTATTTGCGTACTTGAGGTCTGCTAAAGAGTGTATCTCGTGGAAATATTCCGGCATCATCTTGACTCGAAGCTCATCCAAAGCGAGAGCGTGGCGGAAATGACAAGCATGTTCCGCAGAGGAAGATCTCGAAAGGGAAATGTCTTGTGGTAAAAAGCCTACGGAAGAAACAGTGCCCCTGACCGAACAATCAGTAATGAGCGGCATTCGACCGACGCAAGTTTTGCAATTACCACACTCCGACAAAGTGGACTCTCATGTCCTGCCAGCAAAACTGCTTCTTGAACCTCCTCGCAGCTTGCCTGGCCTTCTGCCCTCCCGAACAGCTTGATTTATAGCGTTCGTAAGCTCTGCCAAAACGATCGTCAAGATCGTGCAAGCAGCATAACAGATGCTTACTCCTCAAACTTGTCATTGTTTGATGGCCAACCTGAAACACGTGTTCAGTTCCATGACAAAATTGACAGGCATATGGGTCCCACCTCGTGTATCATGGCCGCAAGCATTCGTACTTGGTATGCCCCTCCAGAGAAACCTACACAGTGGTCGGCTACGAGGACCACGGCAAATAGCGAAACTTACCGAAAAGATATATCTGATCCCCCACTGCATACCTCTCTGCTAGCCAGTTGTACGACTCCTCGATATTGTTCTCCAATTTCCTGCTTTCGAGTATTTTACTCCTTCGAACAATAGAAAACCTTGGCCGGTACACACCGTGCAAACGCCATGTTAACCGCGTCACGAAGGACTGCTTTCTTCGATTTAGGGAGAGCGCTAACTCCACCCAAATAGTGTGCGTATTGTTCTGGGTTAGCCGATTCCAGATCGATCTTGGCGAACAATTTCGACACATTGGTGTTCTGACCATGGTCGTCAGCAAGAAATGATATGAGAGTAACACTCACCAATACGTTTGCACTAGCAGTACCATCAATGCATACGACGAGATTCTTCGTACTCTTTTTCTGTTGTTGCCTGCACTGAGGGCATCTGAACGGCGCTGATGAAGTGGCCATCGGTAAGTAGTAGTCGTAGGCAGTTAGGTGAGAGCATAAATGGTGTCATGTGATGTGAACGTGATTTTTTTTAATGTCTTCGAGTCGTTACCGGCATGAATTCGTGCATTACCCCACTTGTCTCACCAACGCGTAGTCGTGGGCGTGTGCACCGGACACAAATGGAAGTCGTGTAGGAATGGGAAAGTGGATCTGTGATCCAGAGTCCAGACGTGGGCGTGTATCAAGGGATCGCCGCATTGGATCGTCGTTCTTTTTCACTTAATTGCGACAAGACGCCAGGATAAGCTTTATGACGGCAAAAAGTAGTACAAAAATAGGCGAAATTGAGCGCAGGAGAGCGCTGTTATGTACGTAGTACTTTATCACTCCGAACGTTCGGCCGGGTGGCGGTGCTCGAGTGCAGCTACGTACTCTGAGTGCGCCCACAGCGACGACATGTACAGCGCGTACGCCCCCATCCTTGTGCGCAGCCGCCGTGACGTCACCACCAC
>JBBPLG010000786.1:0-13534 GCA_038089695.1 Xanthoconium separans | reverse complement strand
AGACAAACTTGTCGTTGCTCCGGAAAACCAGCTCATTCTCGATGTCATGGATACCGCGCTAGAGATGATCGAGGAGGGCTGGCGTCATGTCTCAGCTCAACATGTGTTGGAACGGTACCTACCTCCATCGTCCCCTCGACGGACAGCTTGATCTGATTGGCTTCAATGACCACTCGACTTCATGTATCAAACTAGAGGCGTACCTTCTTTCCCTTACTGTTGTAGATCTCCGGCTTTTCGGTCGTGTTGCAGATCTTCTGGAGAATGGTCGTCTTGCCAGCGTTTGCACGCCCAACGATAAGGATTCTGAATTGGCCGAATTTCTCGCGGAGGCTCTCGAAAGAGTTTTCCGAGTCTGTTGACATCCTGGATTTAGTTTGCGTGAAGAGGAAGCGTGCTGAGTTGTGACTGGTGGTGGCGGAAACGAGGAAAGCGAAAGGTTTCATCGATCGATCGATCACTGACACTTCCGACTTCCAACTCGGACATACACGTGACGACACTGACGAGGACGGGTGGAAAATGTGATCTGTTTAGAGAACCCAAGTCGACGTGCTACTCGACAAGAGGAATAAAATACCGGTAAGTAGCTCTGCAATGCACCCTTCCACCTTCATCAAGATATCGCCTACAAGTCCGAGAATCAGGGACCACCTGACCCATGGCTCGTCCCCTTGCTCTGAACCCGAATACCCAACAGCGCCATATCCAACAATGAAAACCATCTGTGCCTAGCGCACCAACATAGAACTAAAGTTGCACCTGTTTCTTGGTGTCGTTGCGGCAGCGACATTATTCGTATCTGAGGCGGCAGCGATGATGAAGAACAACCAAGCATCGTTGGATGAAAACTTGGGTTGGAGAAACCGTCATGGCGAGGGAGTTCACCACCAGTGTCTCGCTCAAGGATTCCGGCTCTGTTCGTGCATCCAGATATCGAGCACCTGCGCGAGAGAAACCACACACGCGTCACTTTCCAGAGCAGTATGACTCGGAAGAAATGGAGGGGGTGCTGCTTGGATCGACCAGGAGAGGAGTGAATCTACACCATAGATTAGTTAGCGACGACTAATGAAGTCTTCAAAAGCCCACATGGATAATGATGGTCCCCGATCGATGAACAATCGTAGTCGTAGCTTTTTGTTCTAATTGATCAACGTCAGTCTAAGTTTTCTCCGACCACATGCACTAACGATGGCTCTGGTCGGTTGTACAAAGGAAAACAAAATAGAGCGTACATCTGGTGCCAAAGGACTCGTTGATGATGGACGATAAATGGATGTGAGAAATTGCTAGAAGACTGGTCATTCATGGTTGATCAAGGCTTCATATCAGTTTCGTTAGCACAGTACACAACGAACAAGATCGGTATATACCTAGGCCCTACACCGATGGCTCGAGGCCACGCGACTTCTGATATGGAAGGACTGTGTTCGCCATGGAAAACGGCACACTAAACATGTGCGCATACTTTCTGGATATTGGGGAAAAATACAGCGCTTCGTTCTAGGAAACAAAGTCGTTGAGCAAGAACAAAGGACCTCCGACGAACGGTTGGCTCACTTCTAAAGCGAAAAAGGACGACCGACTTCATGAACTTGAGCGCGGGTTGTCTGGCTGTTCAGAAAGCAAGTAGCGGCACAGGAACTGAAGACCCGGAGGTCAGCCTGGATAACTGGATAATGCTAGTATGCGCACCGGGGAACTCGTACGCCACAGTCTGCATTCCCTCCACCAAGATCGAAAGCCACGCTGGAGATATACGTTGGTACCACCATAGGCTGTGGGTGGCAAATAGCAAAGACCGTCGGAGGTGGATTTCATCGATGCGGACTTGTCCGAGAACTGTCCAAACCCGGCCCAAGTTGTCTTTTTACGCTTTTGACCGGTCGACTCCCCATCGTACGCATCGAAGGGTCGGCATGAACGTGGTGTGTAATGGGTTGTATTTGAGCCTCGTTTCGGTCTTTCCTCACGTACCAATCAGCAGCACCATAAGCACAGGAACAACCCAAGGATGATCACTTAGTCTCGTACGATTCAAACTGCTTGAGGCATACTAAACGTGTTGAGTTGCGGCCTATCGTAACGTTACCCACAAGACAAGAGGATCAAATTGGCTTACCTCTTCGAACCCTTTTAGCCGACTCCTTCCATCATTGGCGTTCACCGTAAGCGTCCACTTTTTTTTTGCTATCACCCGATCGCTCAGCTACTGAATCCTCATAACATCTCGGGAACATGATGTTTTGGTCTCATTTCACTCTTTCCTCGCATACCTATCAGCGGCACCATCAAAAAGTCATATTCAAGTTCTTATTACCAGATGACGCAATGTTACAACCACAAGACAAGAGCACACACAATGAATGTCAGGAGGACCAACGTTCGTTCCAGAGGCAAGTCGGAAGAACCGTGGGTTGAATCTCGAGACTGACCCACTGTCACCCATTATCGTCACATCATGCACACGGTACCCAACCAATTTGACCGACACGGCACGTTCGTCCCTGCATATAGCATCAGAACATGTGCGGAATAAAAATGTCCGCCACGTTGTGCACTTTTGGATGACGAAAATGAAACACGAACATCTTCAAACGGCGGTGTATTGTAAAATGGGCATTAGGAAGGAGGTACCCAAGGGACAAAGATCCGCTCTGTCGCTAGATCACCGTCGTTGACGTCCAGCTCCCCGCTTCTGTAGGCAATGGGATCGCTCGTTCCGAGACCGTTTGCACTCGTCGCTGCTAAGTAGACAAACTCAGAGACAAAGGAGCTAACGCAGAAGGAACTCGCATGGCGTCTCACGCTGCTTCACCCCGGTGAGGATTGGATTGCGAGGGGACGACAAGACGTATTACTTTTGTACAAATAATACTATGTAATGCCATGTTCTATGGGTCGGCTTCGGCGAACAATTGCAAACAAAGCATCCTTGTATACGAGCTAATTCGGAATCAAGAGAATGCTTAACCATGGGCCCAGTTTGTACGTCATCCATGTGCAAGTCCTATCATAAACCGACCACTCGATGAACAGCAAAAGTCTCAAAAACCTAAGAGATTTGCGCGTGCAAATCATTCGGAGGTCTACCCATAAGGGTCAGCATAGCCTACAAAATCCAGGTCAGTGATGGCGAAGCTTGATACCCCCGAAATCACTCACGACGAGTCCCAAATATCATCATCATCGCTGCGTCAGCACGTTCTTTCGCATCCGCACTCGGATCCCTTGCCTTGGCTGAAACCGATCGAAATTCCGAGTCGGTGAGACCATCATCATCATCGACGGCTTCGGGAGGCTCCACTACACCGAGCACGTCGTGTTCATGCTGCGACGCTGAACCGTGGATTGTCGTGCTACAACCTGGATGACCTGAGGGTGGGTAGACCTGTTCCGTATGCTGGGTGGTGATTGCCGTTGATTGTGAACTCCTAGTCACGGTCGCGGGAGTTTGGGTTGTTACTTCAGGATAACCCGGAGGCGCATAAAATATTGCGGTAACGAGCTGAGACATCTGATCTGCAAACCAGCGCACACGGGGGCTAGCGGATGAATCGTGATCTCGCATAAATTGGTCCAATTTGTAATGTGCATTGATGACCATGGTGAGAGATGAGAGTGGGGGATGATGCAAGGCTGAGCGGACATTGTCGACAACGAAGGGGGGGATAGGGTCATGGGGAGGCGTTTCCGAGTGGAGATGATCGTCGTAAGCGATCCAAGAAGACCATGGCAACTGAGACGTGGGTGGGGGTTGACCCTGCACATAGAACGTCCGTTGGTTTGCAATGAAAAGCGGTTGACGATCCGGAAGAAGTGCAGATGGGTGGAGGACAACAATATCCCAACGCGGCTTAGCAAAAGGTGGCTGGGTGATCTACGGTCGCGTAATCGTTATGAACAATCTACAATGACAGCGATGAAGACACACATCTAACGGTCTCGGATAACTGAGCTCAGGATCACGTTTTGTCCATTCAGTATTGACGACCTTTAAAGTGTCCAGCATCGCCATAGCATCGCCTTCTGATGGAACGATGCAAAGTGTTCCATAAAGCTCCCAGTGGACACGGAGGCTGGCTTCCACTGAAATAGAGGTAGTTAACCGATGAATATCTGGAAACGCTGGTCTACTCACAGAGAATGGCATTGGTAGGACCATCCAGTAGAAATGTCCATGTGGAATCACTGTCATGGATCTTCTGTCGACGAAGGAGACATTCCTGGGGAAGTGTTAGATATTGATACGTTTCCGAACCAGAACACTCACCACATCTCTCTTTCTTATTGGGTTTGAACGGACAGGACTTATTATATGCACAGCCCGCAAATCAGCGGAGGCAGAGCCTGTAAGGAAAGATCTCTGATCACAAGCGATGAGTCGGTGTCGTAAAGCCTTGTCTTCGCGAGGCTCGATAAACCGCTCACTGTCTGTCGTTGTGGAGACAGATGGTGGAGCGAGTGCGTGTTGCAAGGGTTCCGTTCCACGGGCGATGTGAGGGTTTGGAGGTAGCTTTTTGACGTGAGGAATGAATACTCTGATTTGGTTGGAGTCTTGATAGAGTGCGACGAACGACATGTTGTGATGAGTGAAACATGCTGTGCGTTCTTTGTCTTTGCCGACGATGCCCGAGCTCACAATCCCCGACAACAACAACGACGATGACAACCCATCTAGAGTGCAAAGAGATGGCGCCAACCTCGAGCGCCAGATCCCTTTGCGAAGCGGACACACCTACATACCACGTCTCCCTCACCCCCGAGCTACTAGACGCGATGGCGCGAAGTTGATTGGGCACAGTGCGTCGCCAATCTCGTTACCTTTCCCTCGGTCCAGTCCTTCTTGTTTCATTTTCACAAACAGAGACCTTGGAGCGTCCATTCTGCATTGCGCATCGCTTCAAGCCATCGATCATGCCACCGCGTGCGCAGCATGGATGCGCAACCCCCAAACACAAACTTTGTTTCCATCCTATTCTCGATCGAATTCTGGTGCCCTCAGCGCAGCATGCACGCAAACTTTGATATGCCCATTGCCGGTGCCAGTTCCTACATACCTCAAAGCTGTGGCTCTAGACCCTAGTGCACGTGATGGTAGCCAAGACTGCGGAAACCTCAACATTGCCCATGATCTGGATTGGCCGGCTGCTACGTTCGCTCTATGAAATCGTTGCCAGCCTCGTGGCGTGTCCGTCGTCTACCCAACCAACGCGTTGGTTGTTGGCTGTACCATGATCGATTCAAAGTAAGTTGCCGGCCCCCTGGTATGATGGAACTTTTGATTTACTGATTGACAAAGTTCAGGGCTGTGACAAAATGTCTCGACTCGAGGCTGGTGTTCCATACTACATTCTGACTCTAGTGGCCTGTCAAACCGACGGGCCCTCGGGTCCGTTTGCCGACGAAATCATGCCAATACGTGAACTAGGTGGTGTTTCACGCAGCCCAAAAAGTTTCTGCTCGTCGCTCTACGCACTCGTCCTCGGTGCACAAATCCGGACGTGTCTCAATCCGATCAGTGTGTTAGTGAGGGGATGACGTCTGACATACCTCATAGTTGATTCCGAATCCCGTGCAATGACGGGTATTAATGCTGGAGTGGGAGGGGGGTAGGCACGAGGAGGACGTGATGAAGTGGCGAGTGGTAAGTGGTGAGCGTGCGGGGCTGGGACAGATACCCTTTCCGGAGTCAGGTCAGCCAAGCCTGATTCTACAGCTCCAATTTCGTTGCCAAGGAGCAGCAATCAAGATCCAAGATACGACAAGCTTACGAGTTTGCCCACCAGAGTCGCAAATTATTTAGGGACTGTTATCGCTGATGTCAATAGTTGGTTCTCGAGGAATCGAATTACATCGTTGGTTATCTGGATCATGTTGCTGTACATCGAAGATATCATCATGGTCAACGTGGGTGATCTCAAGTTGATATTTGATCAGTACTCCTACTCGTACACGTACACGCACACCAACGATTCTTCTTTGGCAGATTCAGATGCAAATGCAAAACGGAACGAGACGCTGACACACCGATCCTGTCACGAGACGTTACGCCTGTCAGCGCATCCGCTTGATCCAGTGTCTCACCTCTTGTTCTGCTTGACGTTGTCTCACTTATTTGATTATTCTTTCTATTATTTAGTTCTGATCCGTCCTGACGCTTCCTCCTCTCTGGTTTGACCTCTTCTGCCTTTCGTCACATCCTGTACGCGGTTCAGGTTAGTCTTGGTTCCTTCTTCCTTCTGCCTTTCGTCACATCCTGTACGCGGTTCAGGTTAGTCTTGGTTCCTTCTTCCTTCTGCCTTTCGTCACATCCTGTACGCGGTTCAGGTCGTCTATACATATATTCTCGACGCAACCTCGTGCCAGATCAGGACAATCCTAACAGATCCAAATCCCCCATGGGGATCGAATCGAGAATCAGTTCGCGAGATCCATACCCGTCTGAACATACACCCTCGCTTCGTACCCTCTCAGCGCCAATGTCTTGCGCTCCCCAGTCTCCATGCGCGATCCAGATCCTTCAGCCTTGGGATAGTTGCACAATACGAGCGCACACCTGCCGTGGCCGTCGCCGAGGGGTAACCCCAACCCGCCTTCGTCCAGCGGCACCTCGACCACCTCCGCCATAAAGTTCAACACGACCCTCGCCCGCGCACCTCCCATCGTCCGCACGTACGCCATCACCCTCTCGTCTGGTTCCATGCGCATCTCGAAATCGCCATACGTCTGCATTGTGGAAACATGTCAAAACGCAAGCAAGAACGCGAGCGGTGGGTGAGAAAAAAAAAACGCACCAAGACGTCGTGCGCCTTGCGTACCGCAATCGCGCGTTTCCAGAATGCGAGGACGCTGTCGTCCCCGTGGGTTTGGGATTCAGAGGTGAGGCTGGGGTGGATGAGCTTGCTTTGATCGGCGGCGTTCCATCCTGCACGCGCATCGTCCTCGTAGGCACGCATCCACGGCGTGCCGGTCGTAAACCCGGCATTGGGGGTGGCGTCCCACTGGGAGGGATGGTTTAATGGTTAGATGTAGAGATGGTGCAAACATAAGTGAGATGGCGATAGAGGTACATGTCACACAAGACCAAGGCTGGGCAATTACAATTAAATAAATTTTTGGTCCATACTATATTCTAATGTATTCTAATTGAGCTGGGGGAGGGGCGTAATGTAATCCAAGGTAGTGTAATGAAATCTAATCCTTAGTACTCGAATGTAATTGAATGTACTCAGATTTAATCCAAGTCACCCCTCGTGGATAGCAACACCTTGTAGATACTCGATACCTTCTCCATATCCAAGCTTAAGCCATTCCTTGCAAATGACAGTGATAGAGGCTGATTTGGCCGTCATGGATGATCTTGTATCAGAGAGGGTATGTTTGCTGCTCAAGAAGAGCTGCTCAATGGAGATGCTGACAGTGGGGATAGCAAGGATGTCCCGGGCAATGTGTGAGAGGACAGGAAATGAACGAGTGTGTTGCTAGATACGTGTGGTGAGCGGTGAGTAATTGTACTGAGTGCAAACTAAGCCATACCTTCCACCAGGCTAACAGGTTATCATTGGCCTCTGCATATGGATACAGGCCACTGAAATAGACATCCACCTCATTCTGCACAGCATGGTTAGTAGCACCGTGAGTTCTGATCGCTGCCATGAATGGAGACTGCTTGATGGTGATGACAGTATGGTGGCGGCGCCAGCAGTCTGGGACCTGGAGTCAACTCCGGGATCAGTTCCCACTTCCTCTTTATATGTCGTATACAGGTGGTTGAGAAGTGCCTTGATGCGGTTAGGGAGGCCGAGTCCAATTGGCCATAGAGTGGTGTTTTCAAAGTAGGATAGATGAAGTGCAGGGTGTAAAACTAGTGCCAAACAGATCAGTCATGAAACGAGACAGCACGATCCAAGATTCACCTGCCCCGAGAAGCGGATAGTCTGATTGGAGTGCATTTTCCATGTAATGATCAAGCTTGAGGAGCGAGAGCTTGATTGCCTCTTCGAGCCTGTAGGAGCCGAAATCCTTGCGTGCACGCAATAGATGAGTCTTCAGATGACATTCCATGTGCTTGTACAATGGAAGTGTCTTGCATATCGTCGGTACACCTTTCTTCGATAGGTCAAGTGTTGTGGTGTAGAAAACCTGTAACATCGCCATGATCAGCTTGACATTTTGGACACAGTAGACTCGAACGGACAAGAAGGACAGTCATCAAGAATTCCAAAAAAGCCCAGTCAAGTGGGCTGAGGTGCCATTTCTTTTGTTTGTGCAATGCAGCACGTTTCTTCTTTCCAGAGAGGTTCTGACCAAGCAGGTCAATCCACCGATTGATCGCCTGTAGAAGATAATGTACTGAAGTTTGAACATGAAGGATTCTCGACTGACTGGTTTCAGTTTGACTCCACGTGCTATCTCAGCATAGGTGGTGTTCCACCTGATTGGCATGCTTCAAACTGGTACAAGGTGGCAGTTTGCAGGCTCGCAGTACTTCCAGATGAGGGCACGCATGCGCTTGCATTGTACCTCAGAAGAAAGGATATCAATGACCACAGCATGCAGCTAGATGTGAATACTTTAGCACAACCAATGGCAGAGGAGATACGTTCACAATACTTTGTTGACAACAGTGAACATTCTTTTCTTGCGTCGCTGCTTTGATTTGCCAGCTTGGGGTAACTCAGACTCGAATTTGTCTGGTTCACTGACAGGGCTGACATCAGAATCAGTACTGTCGTCAGATATTACCATCTCATCCTCAATGTCAGTGTCTGGGTCATCTGCTGAGGTTGCGGATGCTTCCTTCGTCATGTTTTCTGTTTCTTGCACCACTTCTGGGTCATTTTCAGGCTTGTATACAAGAGGATATTGTCACGTGGTTTCATAGAGATCTTTGGATTCTGGATTTGGAGCTGTTCCTAGGCTGTATCCAAGGGTCCTACAGTAAATAAGTCTGCCATTAGCCCACAACAATAATATTAGCTGAAAACGAACTGGGCAACTAAATTTGTAACGTGGGCGGCACATCCAATCTGTAAGTTTGGACGATGGATATGCACACCCTCAATAGCCGCCAGCTTGGCAACAATGGCATTGTTCATATGCATGTTACTTGCTGTATTGTCCGTGGCATGCGCACCTGTGGGTTATAGATCATGATAGTTTAATCATTCAAATCCACCAAAGGAACAGAGCACGTACTGATTTTATTTGCAATTTTGCGTCGCTTCAAAGCCTTGAACAAGAGATTACCCGAAGCCTTGCCTGAATGATCACCATCCAGTGAAATGAGTTCAAGTGGACACTCGCAAAGTTGCCACTCATTGTCAATCCAGTACACCACAGAGCCAATAAAGGCATAGACCGAGTTTTTGCTTGTCCAGAGGTCACTTGAAAAGGCCAGTTTAGACATATTGGACTATCAACATTGATCAATGAATGGCATGACTCGAAGATTGAGACAGTGAGTGAACATACCATGAGATGCAAGTTAATACATTCATCCATTTTGCTGAAAAGGAGGTCAAGGTCACAGCACACAGTATTGTGATTCGGAATGGGGTAACCCTGGGTGAAATATAAGAAAAACACTTTTTGATGCCATCTTTTTCTTCAAACAAGTACAGTAAGTCGTCCTCAATGATTGCCTTGACAAAGTGCTGTCAGAACCCCTTCTGAGTCACCTCCTTGGCAGGATGCAGCCAACCACGTTCAGTGAATTTTTGCATTAGCTGGTGTTGAGCGGGGAGTCCAATAACTGCCATAGTTGCGGTTGCAGTGGCTGGATTTGGTGGTTCTGACTCAGCACATTGTCCTTTCAAAGTCTGAGTCCATGATTCAAAGGAGGCAGCTGCTGGATGTCCCTGGCAGCTCAATGCATGAGAGATAAAATTACTTGATGGGGGTCGTGCTAATTTCTCTTCATCATAGTTGGTACATGTCGGAGTGTGAGGTGCACTCCGAAATTTCCTTACAATCCAGTGTTAGCATAGAGTCATTTTTCAATATGTGTGACATACGAACACCACTTGCACTCCCATTTCCAGATTGGCTTTTGTTTCAAAATGCCAGCACAGGGAGTATACTGGGCAAATGCCCAGTCTACCTTGGTTGATTCACAGCCTAACTTCACCTGTGCCAGTGTTGGCGCTTCCATATCAGACTCAGCGTTAACTCCCATATCCTAATAAATATTTTCATTATCCATTCAGATGAATTTGACATGACCTTACCTTTTTTTGTTTCTTGTTTACATGAACTATGTCATCACCTCCATCTGACACTGTCTCAGGAGATGGTGATTTTTCAGGTGGATGGTAGTCCTTATCATTATTGTCACTGTCTATGCACACAATTAGATATGGATTAATTTTAGGAAAAATTTAAAATTTAAATTAATTACCAGGATCCTGAGGACGTTGTCGACTTATTTTAATTTTCAAGCCCGATGTAGAAGGTACATCTGCCAATGATGTATCTAATCTAGGCACAGGCACCATCCGGGTCTTGGGTGGCTTCCCCTTTTGCTTGGTAGCCGGTGCTGATGCAGCGTTGGACTCAAATGTCATAGTGGATGGCGTCGAGCTCGGAGCACTAGCAAGAATCAGTTTATAAGTACCATGGCACAGAAAAGGATCAAGCATACACTTTTTCAATCAAATCTAGCAAGACTTGTAAGCGCATATTTATCAGTCCAAGTCCACCATTGTCAGCAATGCCTGGCACATGTGCATAATATACACAAAAACCATGGACTAGTTCAAGTCCAAACTTTCCTCAGACAACAAGCTTCTCCTGTTCCTGAGGGCTCCGCTGGAAGACACGTTCCCATGCTCTGTTGAACGAGAAGAATGGGCCCTCGTCTTCATCTACTGAGCGGTCACCAAGATGCATTGCGATAGGACCATCCTCTGTGCCCTCTGGGAGCGATGATGGAAGGTGCTTAATGCGGCTATCAAGTGCCGTAAGGAGCTGTGTGAGTTGTTGGAGATCGCCGCCAGGCATTGTTGTGGGTTTCAGATTCACGGACAAGTTCTGATTGGCACACCACTGATTTATGAAGAACTGTATAGTTGTACCCACGCCACTATCTCCATGACTATCCTAGAAATTATTATGATTAATTATGACACAGATAATAAAATGTATTGTAAAATAATCTATAATTATTCCCAAGTATTCAACCAGAGTACGAGTACACACAACCCATAATGTAACCATATTAATAAATAATATCACCGGTATTACACAATTTATTTTGTACTATGCCCAGCACTAGTTCGCTGTTCATCGTGGGATTTTCATCTTGCCCTTCACCATCCTCCCATGATGACGTTCATGTCTTTTCTGCGGCTGGATAGCGGATTGATAGTTTAGTTGCCATAACCATTGAGTATGGTCCATCTACGGAAGGTATTGTGATGCTCTCGGTGAGGACAATCTTTTGTTTTCGCTCGTACGGTGACTGACATGCCGCGGTGCATTTATAGCGCAAAGTATCACTTTCACCCGTCTTCCTGGCCCACTCTGTCGGGAGGTTCGTCAGACTATTGTCGGTTGAAGGTGAAAACGAGGACCTTCAAAGTATTGTGATATGTCGGGGAACAAGGCTTCTTGGCGCTTCGTCCCTAATGGCCTGATTCAAGTTTTCACATGACCCCCATTGCCCAAAGTTCGCCGACAACTAGCTTGAAATTCTCCCACTGCATGGCATCGCCTACGCCATCGCCCACCGCCTCGTCTACCTTCCGGCTACATCGTATCGACTACCTTCTCCGTCCTCAGTAATTCACCCCCGGAAATCGTTCTCACCTGCTCCTACTCCACGTACGCTGTTCGAGAAGGCACAACGGCTGCAGTCGGTATGCTACGCGCTATGTGCGCGCATTGCTGCCGATGACGCTTTTCTCGATCAGATGATGGGTGCAGAGATTGGCGTTGGCCAGGCGGACGAGTTCGTGTGGAGACTCTGGAATGGGCGGAAAGAGATCAAGGAGGAGGGGATCGTCTAGGTGATTCTCCATCGCATTGCGTGGAAGCAGATCTTCAAGGACACCGTTTAGCCTTCCATCTCGGTCTCTTTCATTCAGACTATCTCCTGCACACTGCTCCGACGCCAGGTGTACCATACGCGCGTGGTTCATCGAACTCGCTACTACCGCATCGCTCTCTGGTCCTTCCGTACACTCCTCGTCACCTTACCCAATTCGAACCCTATCGAGATATCAACCGTCTACTTGTGTGCAGAACATGTCCTGACTGACTATCCGACAGAGTCGCACTGGAAAGCACGCTTCACCGTTGGTTGGAGCTACGCCATCAACTGTCCGAGTATACCTCTTCAACTGGCAGGCGGAAAGGAGATATCAAATCAACCTGGCATCGTCAAGCGATTCCTCCCCATCTCTGAGTCGCCTGCTCCAGCACAATTATGGGAAACATGGCCAAGTGCCCGTACGGGTGCTGGAATCCGAGACCGTGCCTGTGCCTTCCACGTCGTTTCCGGACGTGGCGTGCCACCCAGGCGCTAAATTATTGCTTGTTTATTTGTTCTCAATTCGTCATTTTTTCTGTGTCCGAGACGCGATCACGACGATTTGCTCATGTTCGCCGCTTCGACCATTGCCAGACTGAGGGTGGAACTTGACTTGGAGCACCAGCGCCGCTGCAGAACCGTACAAGAGGCGAATCTCCGCATCGAGGGACTCAAAGCCAAGGACGCCGCGAGGCCGAAAGGCTGGAAGCATGCATGACCTCGCCTGGCGACGATGCAGCATCAGCTAGGAACATTGCACACGGTCTTGACACAAGCGGTGGAGAAGCGCGTAGATGGTTATTGTCCATACACGCGAAAAAGTCTTTTTACGGGAAATCGCACAACTCTAGGCTTCCTCGTCCGAGGCGTCCGCTTTGCTTCCTGCCCGGTGAGCCTTGTTCGTAACAACCGTATCATCCACGCCAACGCGCCTGTTGACTGTGTTCATATTCACGCAGGACTTGCACCTGGACCTCATCTTCAGTCCGCAGCCAGTAGGAACTCGCCTTACCCTTGGTGCCTAATCTTTCCCGATCCGCCGCCTTCCCACTCACCTGACAACACGAAGGCAGATCTCATCTCGCTTCCAATGTCGCCTAGTAGACGCGCGTTCTCGCCGCCCGTACGCGAGGCGCCACTGACCCCTCCCTGTCACACGCGTCGCAGCCCTGGCGCGCAAGATATTACAAGGGTACCAGCGGCGCTAGACGTTGCACAAATTTCATCTGGCGCAGAAAGAGCAAGCGCTCGTGCAGCTCCGTGTAGAGATGGAGAGGCTCTAGCGGGCATTGCAGACATAAACTCGGGGGGACGGAAACGGGGACCGATGCTGACGCGTTCTCTTTTGAAGAACGATTTATTCGCTTTCATTTTATGTACTGTGGTAGTTCCCCTGATTCATCTTTCGTCGGCTTACTTACTCGACTTTACATGATGCTTTGTATGTGGATATCAGTATTGCATGTAATATGTAGCGTTTGTTATGTTAGCGTACAC
>JBBPLG010000785.1:0-11499 GCA_038089695.1 Xanthoconium separans | reverse complement strand
GTGCTGTTATGAGTACACAAATCAGAAAAAATGGCCATCTGTATACAGAATCAAGCAAACCAGAGATATCGTGGCCTGTAGTGCCAATTGTCCTCTTTTAATTGCTTCTTGTTAGAGGAATGCAGGTACTCGAGCGTAAATGACTCGATCCGCTCATTGTCAAAGTAGTCGTTCCATTTAGTTCCTACATTACGGTTCAGCAGCGTATTTTTCAATCAATAAGAGGAACATACTATTTAATCTGGTACGTTCACTGGCTAGGACACAGAGATTTCGAATGACATCGTGGAATGAAGACAGCGTGCAGAGCCTAATTTCGTCGTGGCTTGAAATTCGACCGAATCACTCGTGATATCTTACCATTTAACTCTGCAACGAAAACAATACCTACGACGAAATCCCCAGAAAGTTTAGGCAGAATATTCTCCGCAGTTCTTTACCACATGTTAGAACGGCGAACAGAATGAGTGTGGTTAATGCCTACATGACAACGGGGATGGAATGCAAGCTATGCCGGAGAGATTTGCATGTGCATGCGAGGTTGAGGAGGTCGCCAGGGCTGATATACGTGGCGATCTATTTCCAAGTTCCAACACGCCCATCAACAAATGAAAAGGTGCGTGCATACAAGGGAAAGCACGTCGATGTTCCGGGTGAGTTGGTATTCGGGCAACTTCTTCTTGGGAGGTGCCATGTAGCTCGTACTAGCTTGTCGTCGGCGTTCCTTGGCCAGAGAAGGGACATGGTACCCTCAGGCTGGAGGAATTTCGGCAAGAGTGTGCGGGCCGTGCCAACTTGTGCCAAGTCTGCTGAGTCGATTTTCTTTGTAGTGGATCTTCATGGTAAGGTAATGGTGACAAGCGTCGCGCTTGTGGTGGCTGTGTGAATGTGAGCCACGCTTGGGGCCCCTATCGGCAATTTCCGGGAAGGTACCAGTTGTGGCCAATTTGCCGACTGATTTTCCCTCGAGTGACCATGATGGTCCACGTTCGGGAGACCCACCGAATGTCCACTTTCCCCAGATGTAGCCTGTGGCGATTCACCTTGCCCTCTACATGCCATTGTAGAGGCCATTGTGGCGGCTGGCTTGCCCTTGGCCTACGACATTCACCCACTATTTCTCTGACTTGATCGAGAAACGGCAATCTCTATTTTCACACACGACCAGCTCAAAGGCTGCGATGCTCACCACGCACGGGATGCTTTCGCGTCCATTTTCGTGAGCGGGTCAAGGTCTGAGCATTAAATCCCCCTCGATCGGCTCTCGCGGGGCCCAGTTGTAACCAACTGAGCGTCATACCAGAAAAGCAGCCGTCACTCGTTGGCCCAAGACCCTGGTCAGCAGGCGAGGCATGGGAGGCGCACGGCTTTGAAAGGTGTCGCGGGGATTGGGCGAGGAACTGTCTCGACATCACCTTCATCTCCCCAAGCTTCCCATATGGGATGCCTTGTTCGTGAAATGGCATCGTTCGACTGCGAGACTGAGGAATCTAACTTAGCCACTATCCGAGGATCAGGCATGCAGACGTCGTCTGTGGCCCCCAGGGTGGTCACGGTAGATTCCAGAAGCTCAATCCGCGGGCGACTGTCTTGATCGCGACAAGAAGGACCTTTGGGTCAGGAGGACGTTGCAAAGCTCTTGAGTACGTCACTCCAGGGGAACGAAAAGGTGGCGTTGTGTATTTGGCATCCTCGTTCTTGAGTGCACTTTTGCAGCGCATGCTCCAGCGCGAGCGTGAAACTCGATTCAGACTATTCTTGGACTGGTCGTGCAATTTTTTTCCCCTTGACCTTCTTCGTGAAGGCTTTTTTTTTTGCTTCGATGCACCATACATAGTGGCCTGTTTTGAGCAAGTGCGTCTAATCTTTGTCGGGCTTGAGGTACGATTGCTAACATTTTTCTTGCTCTCAAGCTCACGAGGGTGCCTACGTAGGGTAAGCGGGGCTTATGGCGATGTGATCTTTTACGCTATCGACATGATGTACAATATTTTAGCTTCCAAGCTCTTCAGTTTCATCCATCCGAGTCGGTTGGGGATTACATATTCATTGTGTGGGAACTACGGGGGTTGAAATTCGAGTTCAGCTCTTGTTCCATCCATCACCTTGACCAGCTCGAAGGCCACGATGTTCACCACGCACAGGACGGTTGTCCGTCTGACCTCGTGAACAGGCCAAGTTCTGAGCATATCATCCCCCTCGATGGGCTTTCGCAGGCCCCAGTTGTCACCAACTGAGCGGCATACTAGAGGACCTGTTGGCCCTCTCAGTCCCAAGACCCTCGATCAGGCGAGGCGCAAAGGGGGCCATGTCTTCGAAAGGTGTTGCGGGGATCAGACGAGAGATGGTGCCCATTTGGTGTGTCACCTTTTCCCTCCGACGTGTCCTTTTGGGATGCCTTGTCGTGCATGCTCGTCCCACCAACATGAAAGATAAATGCGTTCCTCGAAAGCGTGCTGACATGCTATCTCACCGAACTAGCGACAGACGTTACTTGTTGATCTAATGATGCTACGCTTCCCACCTCACTGGACTGGAGCCAAAATTATATCGTTGACGAAACGTGCTTCCCTCGCCGATCGAATCGTAACGTGAACCCCAGTGGCGTTATCGTGCTTGTCTCGTCTAGACTAGAAATGCGGAATTCGTTGGTGGCGGCGGCTTGCACTGATTAGTGTGTCGCGACAAGCATGGCTCTTGTAGCCGGGGGTGTACCGTCCTGTCGATACGGGTGGATGCTTCACTCCATGGAAACGAGAAGGTGGACACGTCATACCTTTTGGGTGTGCTCTCGTCTTTGAGTGCGATTCGTGGCTCGCGCTTTTGGGCGTGAAACTTGACTCAGACTACTCTCGGGCTGGTCTTGTGCATAATTTTTGGATTTTCTTCCTCTTTCGTGGAGGGTTCTTTCTTTGTGCTGCTGGTCATGTGTGCTGGCAAGGTGGGGAGGCTGGAATTGCTTGGTTATCACTGGGGGTGTGATGATTGTTGATCTCCTTAGTTGTATCGTGTCTGTAGTACATCAATCAATTGACGTGCAGCAAATGGTGAATTTGAGATGGTTCTACCATGGCCCAAGCCTCTAGTGAACGTCGACATTGACTAGTGAGATTAAGTACTTGCATTCAGAACAAGCAAGTTGATACCCGCTCCCCGGGTCAGGGGCATCGGTGCATCGCTCACTGCCTTTATGGCACTCCCATTCTACCGAAGAATTCCTCCACATTCCATCAGATCATTCTTTCATCGTAAGTCACAATCCAAATATGTATATGCGGTTTGTGCACGTTTAAAAGAGATGAGATCTGAGGCAACCGATCCGATTATCCGCTATCATCCTTTCATATCAAGCTATTGGGCGAAGCTCGGTATTTACCTTTTAGTTTCACATCCTCGTCATGTCGACAGCTCCCTAATCTGAACGCCTCTCAACCTCAATCGACTATCTGACCACCACACGGCCATGAGGAAGACCTTGTTTACTCTCCGTCTCGACTCTCCATCATGGCGGGTGTTTGATGTTCAGTTCATGCTTGTGTCGATCACTGTGACTCTTTTGTACTCTAAAACAACGAATTTAGTCGTAGTAGAATAAGACTGGCGTTGTTGTATCGGTTGATATTTGGTTCCGAACGTTGAACTTGGACAATGCTTGACGATCGTCAAGAAAAATGTTGATGGAAAGCTCAAGGCCGGCAGACAACACGAATGTTTGCTATCAAGAACAGACAGAAACATGGTGAAGACTGTATTGACATGGTCTTATGAAGCGTGCGCACGCGGAAACTTAGCCCCCACCGTATACGGTCATCTGATGATCGCCATCATCTATAGGCGGGATGCTCCGGGGCCCGAGACAGTGGTACGGGTACGGGTAACGTTAATGTGATATGGGCTAAAAGTCCAAATACGATCACCCAACATCCCCCTATATAAATACGCTCACATGCACCCTCGACATACCTGTCCCCCTAGCATCAGTCGATGGTTATATCACCACCTGACAAGTCTAAGTTCACCCTTGACACTTCGGTGTCCATCATTGACCATCATGCTGCATACGGAAGCAGTCGGTGGTTAGATTGGGATACCTTCCCGGAGTCGTGTCAGCTCGCCAAACGATATGGCGTTTCACCTGGTGTTCACACCGATCCGGCTACCTTGGTCAAGTTAGATCGCTGGAAGGGTCCCAAGGCTACTGCCCAATCCAGTAGCATCGTCGGTGAGGCCGGTCATCTAGAGGGTAGAAAAACGCACAGTGTTAGTGGGTCCTGGCCTCTCTCTCCTCCCGCCGTCCCGACAGCCTCTCTCAACGATACATCCAACCATCACCTGGACCAATCACCACCATGTCTTGTCCCGTCAACCTTGTTCTGTAAATGCTGTCCAGACAGTCATCCTTACTTGTCCCATGAGTCCTCTCTACCATGTTCTGCCAGTGTACCCCACTCTTTTTCCATCTCACAGTCTCTTCCTCCATGTCGTGTCCTTTCACGGGCCTCTTCATTCGTGCCTGCTCCCGCCGATTATCGCAGCAGTATCCCTCTCCATCATCCCTCCATCCACACTGCGCCTCACCACCCTTCTCTCCATGTCCCGTCCTGCCAGGCTCTCTCTTCAAACCTAGTCTCGCCAGCCTCATCGTCTACAACTGACGGGCGGGAATTGCCATCCACCCCCATTAACTCTGATTTTCAACTTCCTCCACCCGTCACTACAAATTTTGACACCTCTCGGTCAAACGAGTGGACCAAAGTCGAACAGAGCGTGGTAAGCTTATTCCCACCAAGTTTAACGAGACCAATATCAAAGCGATGACTTGCAACAGGTGCCCCCACTTATATCTTGGATTGGTGGATTGGTTGCCGTGTCCTCCGGCCAACCCGGAGCTGTGTTACTCTTTATCTGTGCCGGCGCGGTGATTCTCGTGACATATTTCGTCTCCCCACTCAGAAACAATAAAGTGGGTAGTAGACTCCTTCGAAGTTTACACGCACCAATTAATGATACTGCAGGGAACCCGTATCGTGTCTGCTTTTCTTCGAAGGCTGCACGACATCCTTGTCGCAGTTGGCTGTATGTTAATCATCCTTGGCATTGGACTCGCATTCCCAAAGGAGATCGCCCTCATCCCTCTCTTTGCGTTCATCTTCTTTGCCGGATTGGCCGCACTCTTCCGCACGGTGTTTGCTCCGTGGATTACGGCTACCCTACTCGGTGCCGCCATACTTTCGCTGATGCCCTTCGTTGCCCTCACATTCATGGCTTGATCTGTCCCACTTAGTTCTAATTACCGTGTACAATTCATATATGCCTAGCTAGACGAGACAGTCTGAGACGGTCCATTCCTAGCTGGTGCTTAGCCGCACGGTCTCAATAGTGATGGGGACGCCCGGGCCCGCGCGTGCGAAATCGTCCAGTGCCGTGTATTACCACATCAATTCAACTCTGGGGAGTTGCCCAATCACAATAATGACCAGCTCAAATGCTGCGATGCTCACCACGCACAGGTCGCTATTTGCAGGCGTCCGATTTCGTGAGCAGGTCAAGGTATTCAGCATCAGATCCTCCCTCGATCGGCTCTCGCAGGGCCTAGTTGTAACCAACTGAGCGTCATACCAGAAAAGCAGCTGTCACCCTCTAGCCCAAGACCCTGGTCAACAGGTGAGGTGTGGAGGGACACGGCTTTGAAAGTTGTCGTGGGGATCAGGCGAGGACCAGCCCTCGACGTCACCTTTATCTCCCCAAGTGTCCCGTGCGGGATGCCTTGCTTGTGAGCAGGCATAATTCGGCCTGGACGCAGATGGGCTCTCTAGAACGTGGATCGGAATACGTCTGCAGTCGTCACCTGTGGCATCAGTTACTATGCATGGCTAGAGAGTTCCTCTCGATCCTTCAAAGGCGATTTGCCTTTGCTTCGCGAGACAATGAAGGACCGCACTGGTCCAGAGACGTTGCAAAGTTCGTTGTGACGGCGAGTACGCAGCTCTCTAGGGGAACGGAGAAGGTTGGCGTCGCTTGGCGCTCTCGTCCTGGACGATGCCTTTTTTCTTTTGCGGCGCATGCTCTTGTTCAGAGAGTATGTTTGGGGTGGTCGTGCAACAATTTTTTGGTTTATAGAACCATCTTTGGTTCAATTGCGTCCCGATATGTGCCTGGCTCATGTTCGCGCAAGTAAGTTTGATCTTTTCTCGAGGTGCCGTCGTTGATGTGGTTGTTTTCTCACCTACAGGACCATTAGTGACCGATCGGGCTGATGACAGACAGTTCTCTGTCTGATCTCGTGAAAGGGTCGAGGTCTGAGCGTCTCATGTCTCTCGACTGCGTACCAGACAGAATCTTGGTGCTCTCTCTCCCAAGACCGCACTGTTAACACGGAGGAACATGAGGCAAGCATGGCTTCCGTGGCCAGGGGAAGGTACGTTGAGTACGATTCGTGGCTCGGACTACTCATGTGGCTGGTCGTGAGCGTATGAACATTCTCCTCTTGTGGAGGCTGGTTTCCCGTCTTGGGGTCAGCGAGGGTTGGATACCAAGTTTACTTGGGGACCTTCGGTATGTGATGTTGATAGAGGGAGTTGTAGTCGCAAGTTCCAAGCTGATTGAATTTGGTGCCCGAGATCACAAGGTATGTCGGTATGTACGTACGATATCGTGATATGAACTTACAGCGACGATCAATCTGGATTCTTGCTCTGAGCGGCAATATTTTACTGTTTCATGTGAAGCTAGTCATTATACCTATGACGAAATACTAAATGACTAAGTCATGGTGACCAACAGAAGCATATGGCAGAGCAAACAACATCATGCAGATGGCCACCAAATAGTCGACCAACAATCGAGATTAGGAAGCTTGTCGCATGACGGGAGCAAGTGCTTCATGATTTGAAACCAGAAAGTCAATACCGAGCTTCGCAGAATAGTTTGATAACGTACTGAATGAGAGGAAGATGACAGATAATACAAATGGTACAAAAGGGATCCACTCCGAGGCAAAGAGGATGACTGCGTGTAATCTAGTCCCGTCAGTTCTCTGTAAACGTATATAAGTAAATGTTCAGACTGGTAAAACAGGATCAACTTACGATGAAAGGATGATCTTTTGGTACATGAGAGGGAGTTCCACGATAAAAGGCGAGCTGTACGAGTAGGCCGGCGAGCGATAAGGCCCTGGAAGCAGGTATGAACTTGGACGGTGCTTGACGATCGTCAAGGGGAATGGCAAAGCTGCCCAACAACACGAATGTTTGCTAACTTGAGTGTCAAACAGAGAAACGTTTTTCAAGGCGGACATGGCGTACCACAATCATCAGACGAACTATTGCGCGTGTTTGGTGACAGAGATGTACATCTTGCATGTCGGTAGCGACTGGCGGAGAATCTGGTTCATGAGACGCCTCTTGGATCTTGTTTGCTCCCCATGTTTCGCCACCTTTGTGGGACACGGTGTCCACGACAACCTCATCTGAATGCATTTTGTCCACGTCGTCCCGCAAAGTGTACGGAGTTGTCATGATTTGGCGTTGGAGGGCCGAAGGGCAACAACTAGTAGGTGAACAAGGTGTGGAATCGAGTGCCTTTACGGACGCTCGTTCCTTCTGCGCCTCAGCACTGCCTTACGCCTCGTGTCTCTTTTGTCCCGTCTCTACGACTATCCAACACCTGACAGTCGACACTCGTCCGTCCTCACTTATCCTGTCTGTTTGACTTGCGCTCACATGGACATTCCCGCCAACATTCCTAGTATCCCTCGGGCTAGTCGTCTTCGATAGTTACGCTATCACCTATGACACTTGGCGAGTCCAAGTTCACCCTGGACACTTCGGGCTTCCTCGGTGGAGCCAAAGCAGTGCCTGCCATGGCTACTATCCATGTCTACGAGAACAGGCGGTGGTTGGGGTGGTATAATTCTCCAGGATCATATCAGATTGCCAAACAATACGGCCTTCTCACAAGATCAAGATTTTTCGATGGGCTTTTCCCAGGTGTTCACACCGATCCAGCTACCTTGTTCGACTTGGATGGCTAGAAGGGCCCCAAGTTTAGAGCTGCTCACTCCGGTACTGTCATTGAGGAGACCGGTCATCTAGCCCTCCACTTCAG
Source organism: Xanthoconium separans (assembly GCA_038089695.1). Classification (NCBI taxonomy): domain Eukaryota; kingdom Fungi; phylum Basidiomycota; class Agaricomycetes; order Boletales; family Boletaceae; genus Xanthoconium; species Xanthoconium separans. The sequence goes on along the minus strand of JBBPLG010000785.1, from coordinate 3,393 downwards.
GAAGGAGCGTGCTGCCCGGGACTCGGAAGGAAAGACTGTCCCATGGAGAAAATCAGTCTATTAATGGGTCTTGGCCTCTACCTCCTTCCGTCCCGACAGCTGTCTATGATGTCTCTAACCCACACCGGACCCGACTACGTCCTCTTCCCTCAGGTTCCGTCCCACCAACCACTCTCTCCAAATGCTATCCCACCAGTCGTCATTACCATGGCCTGTCCCGACAGTCTAGTCCTGTACCCCTTCCTAACCATCCTTCCCGCTTCCCTCTCCATAACCCTGGTCAGCCACTCTCTTTATATCCTGTCCCGCCAGCCTCTTCCTTCAATTCTTCTCGCCAGCCTCTCTCTCCAGACCCTCTCTCTCCAGTCTCATTGTCGACGCCTGATGGGCCGGAATGGACATCAATCCCCGTCGAGCCGCATTTCCAGCTTCCTCCGCCCGTCACTACTCATTGTGGCGCCTCTGACTAGAGTTGGACAGAACGTTGTGAGTTTATTTACACCAAGTCTGACAAGACCAATAACAAAGCGATGACTTGCGACAGGTGCCCCCAATTATAGCTCTGATTGGGGGATTAAATGCTGTGTCCTCCAGCCAACCCGGAGCTGTGTTACTCTTTGTGTGTGCAGGCACGGTGATTCTTGCCACATACTTCGTCTCCCCACCCAACAACAATGAAGTAGGTGGCCTGCTTCGATGTTTGCACGTGCCAATTAACAATGCTGTAGGAAATCCGTATCGTGTCTGCTTTTCTTCGAAGGCTGCATAACATCCTCATTGCAATCGGCTGTAGCCTCATCGTCCTGGGCATTGGACTCACATTCCCAAAGGAGATTGCCCTCATCCCCCTCTTTGCGTTCATCTTCTTTGCCGGATTGGCCGCACTCTTCCGCATGGTGTTCGCTCCATGGATCACGGCTACCCTATTTGGTACCGCTATACTTTCGCTAATGCCTTTTGTTATCCTCACGTTCATGGTTTGACCGACCTGGTTTGATTCCCATTGTCACATGCAAGTCATACGCGATAGCTAGGTAGATGACCCTTGACCGCTGTATTGTAACCAACATTTGTTTTCCCTTTCTTTCCTTCTGACAATGCTACAGTCAACTGATTCTCGGCTTGAGATCGGGGCAGCGAGAATCCTGACCACATCACGGTGCAATACGCAGAGATTACAAGACCCAGGCTCAGATGCTACCCAAAGCAAGTGGCTACAGCCCCAACTCGCTCTCTGCGATAAATCTCCATGTTGCTCAAACTCGATTTGAAAGGCTCGTCCACGAGTTCAAGCTCAGTGTCAAGGAAAAGATCGTCGATTCGATATCGATGCGAATCGCTGAGCAAGAAAGGTTCGAGGTCGAAACTCTAGGCACAATGTTCATCTTGCAAAAGCGGTTCTTGGTCCAATCCCGTGAACGTCTCAGCGCATTCCCTTGGACAGCTTCAACTCGCGGGTACTCAGCGCAGCGCAGAGTTGTCGTGGGGATATCTGGGTTACTTCTGCAATTGTGTGTTTGGGTGTCAGTGAAGGCAGCGAGGGAGGTTTGAACGCTTCATACCTTGGGTGGGGGTGATGAAACTCACTCGATAATTGAGAACCGGTATAAATGCCCGCCCCGCCTTTGGGACCGTTGATTCAGCATTTCATATCAAAACAGTCACGATACCTACAAGCTCGATCGATCGACGGTGCTATGAAGACATGATGAATTTTGAGTTGGTTCAACCGTGATTTGCACCAAGAGGTGTCTATCATGAAGATGCTGCCAGTGCGCTTCTGTCGATAGGCGTTAGAGGGCAAAGAAGCACCAACAAAAGTCTAGATCCGCAGACCGGAATATCAATCGCCCTTCGACGTACCTTTTTGCGAGACCGCAACGCAACTTTTTATTGGTAGGCAGGGGACGGTAGTCGACACTATGAAAACTAAGTAGGGGCAGGAAGTGCCCAACTCAGCCGCTGCCCAAGAGGGTGGAAACGACTGAGGGGAGTCCTGGGAGAAAGGACAGACTTTATAGTAGTTTGGAGGCACGCTCGTATAGCCCCGACAGTATCCGACGCTAGAGTAAACGATAGAACACGAGGTACAATACGTACAGTGAGTCCGAGTGGGTCCGGTACGAGTCTGGTACAAGTCCGGGTATCCGAATGTCAATCCGATCTGGTGTCCTACCGGATTGGATGGAAAGGAGAGGCGGATAAGGATAGGATAAGGTCAGATTAAGTGATTGTAGATAGTAGAGCTTTGAACAGCTTGGATGAGTCGGTTTTGACAAGAAGGAGGAGGAGTGGCGGCGTGCAGAGGAGGAGCGCAAGCGCGTGGAGGCCATGGAGGCCGCTTGTTGTCGCAAGGAGGAGGAGGAGGCGAAGCATTGTGTGAGTATGCTGTTGTTGACGATGACAGGGACTAATGTCCGATAGGCCGAGCAAGTCCATGCCCAACAGGCAGGCAAAGGAAAAAAGGGCAAGGGAAAGGGCGCGGCGTGTGTGCGGTGCGTGCAGTGCTGCCAGGAGTGTCAGCCAGCCCAAGGTCGGTCCCACTCGTGCCAAGCGTGTCAATACATGAAGCAGAAGTGCAAGCGCACAGGGTCTGACACATCAGAGAAGAGGAAAGGCCACGAGGACGATGAGGATGAGAGGCTGACGAAGAGGGCGAGGCCGGAGGTGGTGATGAAGGCGAGTGGGTCGCAGAGCGGGGGTCAGGGCGACGAGGGTTTGGAGATCGCGGTGGCCGTCAAGGAGATCAGCCAATTCCTTGGCACGGTGGTCAAGTGCCTCGACCGCCAAAACAACCTATTGGCGGAGCTTGTCGACCTCAAGCAACAGGAGTGACTCAGGAGTTGGTGGACGCTGGTGGAGTAGGGGCTGTGGACGCCGAGGGGGTTGCGGACACTGCGGGAGAAGGAGATGTGGAGGTAGTGGATGTAGTGTAGTTAGCATCTGGCTGTCTCGCCCCTCGCCTCCTGTTTAGTCTAAAAAAACACAATGTATACGTTTCAGTCGTGAATTAGAGGGAGTAAGCAGGGCCGGGCTTATTGGGGTATTGGAGATGAAAGTCCGATACTAACTCTGAGGCGTGGCCTAGCTCAGTAGCAAGTAGCCAAGAAGTTTCTTCATCAGTACCTTCGTAGCCAGACCATCGTACCAGGTAAAGCAACTTGCAGTTGCGTCGTCGATGATCAATTTTTGAGTCGAGAATTTCGGAGATCTCAAACTCCGGTTCGCCATCAACTTCAGTTGGGGGCAGCAGAGTTTGGGTGCGGTTTGGAATGGTATTGGGTACTGCGGGTTCTAATTGTGACACATGAAAAACGGGGTGGACGGACTTCATAGTGTCAGGGAGTCTGAGTGTGAAGGAGTGACTACCAGCCTGAGCAATAATCTCATAAG
>JBBPLG010000784.1:3291-13541 GCA_038089695.1 Xanthoconium separans | reverse complement strand
TCGAAGTCGTCGAACTTGAACGTACCTCATATCCGTCAATCGTAGCTCGGTTGAAGCCTCGAAGCTAAATATTTCTCGCCTACCTTGTCTAGACCAGAATACGGTCAACTGTTCCATAGGCGTTCGTGGTTGATGAGACGTCCTACTGGTAGCTGAGGTATCAGAAATGGACAACTTCGAAAAGAAACGTCATGGGAGCTCGTGGGCTGTAATTTTGACGCCACGACGCCTGTGAGTGGTGAACTAGGGCAACCAACGATGCTTACTGATCTGGTCATCGAGAGAGCATGAGTTCTGTCCAAACCGAGATCTCAGACTTACACAGCCTTCGACGACAACTTCAAGGCGACCCGCGTCTGTTAACGGATGACTGACGCGCGCCAAACAATGCAGATGGTAGCCCAGACCCAAGACCAACCAGTCGTGACTGGCAGAACTTGATGACAAAATTGAGGCTAATATTGGCGTGAAGCCCAGAGTTTTTATCTGCATGCGTCGTAGTGACGACGTAAGTCAATCTGGCACGTTCGCCATGTCGACCTTCGGTCTGACAAGGTCCCCGGACCGGGCCGATGCCGTCCTGAATAGGGGCTCATTCGAGAAAGTATAAAGCTCGTCCATGCACACCTCTCTTAGCCTCTATTAGCTCCAAGTTTACAATGTGACCTTCTTCAAATCTACATTCTCTCGTCTTTCCCGCAAATGGTACCAATATGGCACTTGACACGTGTCGTCAATCACATTCCCAGCACGCTCGATTGGTCCAAAAAATGAAATAAATTGAAATGTGTACAGCAATATGTGCTGGGGATGATGCCTGGGGCATAGGACTCGGCAAAAATCACCCCCACGCGCTGGTCCGGGTCTCGTTGGGCCCATGCGGTGGTCCCGCTCCAGTGGAGGATACGCTCATCGTTGAAAGGGTACTGTCCATGTCCGGATCATTCCGTAGTGTAGCTCCTATCTCTTGCTCGCTTTCTACTGGCGGAACCCTCTTTCATCCGGAAGTCCACGACCGCCTTTGTGCCATCTATGAGTCATCGACTACTCTGTGCGTGATCGAACGCTCACATTTGGTGATAGAACCCTTACTTTCGGCCAGCTTCAACCAAGTGCTCGACTTCGTCAGCCAAACCACCAAGCTAATCTACGATGGCAGAGACTGTAAGTTTCAGTCCCACTCATACGCATTGACATGTTTGGCTGCACGGGCCTCAACACTCCCCCCCTCGAAAGGCCGGGATGGGGTCAGCCAGTTCTGGGTCGGGATTGATTGACGATTCGGTATCTCAGTTGACTGCGGAAGCATTCCTGGCCCAGGTGTCCGAGTCGTGCCTGGTCACAGATCCAGCGTTGATGCGGAGTCGCGTCTTTTACGCCAAGTGTTGATACTCACTCATGCAGCTTGAACTGATCGGGTCATTACAGTAAAGGCGGGGCCTCCGAGTACGGGCCAGATTTGAGCTTGATGGTGACACCATACCAAGGCAATCAAACCTACACCAAGGATTAGTGTATCACTGTAATAATTGCTACCTCTGATAATTTGACTCTCAACCAATTTTTTCCGTGATTGTTGTACTAGAGCCACTTGCGCAAGATGCTTGGTCAGCCTCCATTTCGTTGTCCACTTCCAACTTACCACACGCCACGATTCAATTGGAAAGAAAAATAAGAGCACTTGCAACGGGCAAGGTACGATATACATGCCGCTTTCGCGCGCAAACGCTGAACCAGCATTATGTGGCTCTTGTCTGGACGGCCATTGACAACCTAGATGAGTCATCAACACGCACCGTCGGACACGGGGCCTTCACTGCATTTCGCCGTGCACTACGGCCTACTCTCATGTGATCTATCCCGCACAGGACTTTGACGGACGGCGTACAGCTGCGGTTATCATGGTATGAGCCATGAGTAAGCCACCCTCCTCCAGATGTGCAAGTCCGTGATCGCCCTGACTTCGGCACACGCAAGGATCCCGTAGAACCGGCTGCCACCGATCATCGCATCATCACGACGTGCTAGCGCACCGGTAGCACCAACTTGAATGAATGATTGGATGACCCACCGAGTCCCGGAGGTGAGTGTCTTTCATCCAGGAAGACGCATGGGATGCTCCACACCTGCCTATATGCGCACCAGAGATTGCCTTTCAAGCCCCTGTATCAGATGTCTTGCAGATATGCACGTGGTATCCCACCTCGGCGGGCCCGGGCAGCGTGTATGCGCCGAAAAGCATCTCCTTCCTTCAGGATTTCGTTTCTCACCACCAGCTCTATTTTATTTCGTCTCCGTGTGCTACACACTCTAGATGGCGATGGCTGGCCACGGTGTGCGACCGTGGAAGCCTGCATGGATCCCAAGAACCGTCCAACCACTGACATTGCTTGCATGTGCGTACGACCAAGTCGCGGTCACAGCGCTCGCCGTCCCCATTATACATACGTCAGGCTCCCATCTGAGATTGCAAACGTATTTTAATTGTGCATCTTATCGGTCATCGTTCTTTTCCCCCTCGGACATGACGAGTTACTCTGACGCCACGAACGTAAGTATGTAGACACATATTTCCTCCTTCTTTTGCCGCGATTCATCGCGGGATCTTCAAGTTTGCGGAGACAAGCTGTCGCCGATTGAGGATTCGCCCCCGCAGTACTGCCAATGAGCACGGCGCACTTGCATCCCCAAACCCCAATGTCGGCGAAAGGTCGGACTTGGTGGACTCGTCAAAGTTGAAACAGGTCCGTCCAGGTGGGATTATTTTATCGTCGATCCGAGTATATTGATATGAGAAACTTGTATTTGGAACACAGCCGCGGCGCGTTTCAACTTTCAGGAAGTGTGCTGCGCGACGGCAGACGCTATCGTAGGTTTCCGCGTGCCTGGTCGTGCGCCACGAGAGAGGGCCACAAGTTGGTCTGAATATTAGTGCGGCCCGGTATCACCGGTCACCGTTCTTCGCTTACCAGCACTTATCTTGACAACAGTCAAAGGGAAAGGTCCAGATTTTATCGACGGACGGGTGACGCACAAAGATCCATCTCTCCTCCGTCTTCGCTCCCGCTCACTTTCGGAACTTTGACCGATAAACGTCCTAGCTTCCTCTAACTCTTTGTCATACCCCCGCGGAAGTAGACTTGATCGTTCCCTCGAACATCCGGGGCTCGGAACACGCCCCCTTCGCGGACTATGTGCCAATACCCTCTGGAACACGCCATAGCGTCACACAGGCATTTTCTACGCTTATCCCCTTTCACCGCGTCACACTCACATGACGAATACGGTGGGACCCTGAAGTCTCCTCCGTTAACGCAACGCCGATGTTGCATTTTCTCGCGCCACGACCCTCGCCATGTCGTGCCACCGACAGCTAGCTCAGGGTCACCATCTGGTGAGTCGCCCACGACTTCCCTGGATGATACTGACAATACTGACAATCAAGATGCGTGATGCACAAGATAGACATCATCAGGAAGCGCAAATGAACATGATGGCGTATCACATTTGCGCATATACGTATCTCCACGTTCAGCTTCTGATCCTTCCAGGGTTTTTTGAGACTTCGATGCCTCCTTGTGTCGCACGTTTGAGGTCCGCCCGCGTTGATGGTTGACCATCAGACATCAAATCTAACCTTGGCGTTTTGCGCAGCTGCAGACAGGGGTCAAGTGACCTCACGGAGGAAAAAAAGTCTCGGGTTAAAATGTTCATCCCCAGTCAGCCTAAATGAACGGCGGTGCAAGCGACTCTTTATTTATGAGACCGAACCAACACTCTGGTTGGCACATGCACATTCCCATGGGTACTTATATTGGCAACACGTCTTGATATCTTCCAAATGGCTAAAGTGGTGTAGTATTCATGCCTGTTTCCTCGGATTACTGAACCCCAGTGACGTGGACCTGAAACAACTTGATAAGCAAGCACGTGCTCCGCGCCGACATGAAGACGGTAACGTTACGGTTAATATCGTCGTTTCTTCGGCCTCAACTCGGAGACCGGTCTGGTCACCAACCCCGAGCAATAGATGGAGAGCAGTCCAAGTCGATTTGAGATGGTAGGTATCTGATTGGTGTTTGGACGAACTTGAAGTTCCCCCTCGATCGCTACAACCATCACTTCCAACACGCCACCAGAACATGTTTAACCTGGATACGAAAGCAGGATCCAGGCCCTGAAGTCAATCGCCTTCGATCGGAGTGGCGTTCCGCGGCCGAGCCCTCCCGTGGGACCGACGAAAAGTCAAGATGAATTCATTATAGGTAAATGGGCGTTGGCACCCCGGTAGGAATGTCTAGATGGTATGGGGTTACCTGGCATTCCAGCCAAAAGCCGGGCTGGCTGTGGGCCCTTTCTCGAAGCTACAAGTTTGCCATATGGAGCTCGGTGGACTGGAATTGTTCCATGTCGATGTTTGAAAAGGCCAAGGGCAAGCCTAGGGTCGCACGTCCCGTTCCAGTACACGAGGCCAGGGACCGCAGCCGTGCGAGCGAACGAGTGCTGGGGAACATAATCGACAACGTGTTAGGTCGCTGGAAACGTGGAAACTGATGAGGAAGAATAAAGGGAACAGGATGGAACCACAGCCACGACGACCTCTTAAAAGAAAATCGTGGATACAAGCGTCTGTGAGGTATGAGAAAAGAGGACTGTGCCCACGAGTACGTAAAAGAGGAGTGCTTGTTTGTGGGTGATTCACCCAGTTGGCAGGATTGGAGCGCAGAACAAAAAGGCAGCTGCTGTGGTGTCCAGAGGAATCCAAAACCAACGTCGACTCCAAGCCAAGGTTATCGGGTGAATTGTGCACATGACTCTTTTTGGCGAGGACAAATATAGTGCCAGCGCCCCCACTCAGTAATCCGATAAGACACACAAAGTGGCGCCGTAAATGGAAAGACGGAAGGTCGAGGAAACTTCCATTAAAGGAATGGAAGAGGCTATGGACTGCCAACAAAAGGCTTACAATCAGGAAGATTTGGTGGAGTCGGACGGAAGCCAGGCCAGCCGGGAGATGCGAAGATTCCCGAACGGGCGCCATGGAGGTGAATATGACTCGATCCGAAGGACTAATTGTTGTAGGATGAAATACCGTCTTCGCCAGACAAAAGACCATTATAGGATATGTGGCTACTCTCTGACAAGAAAAGCGATGCACATCAGAGCAACGGGAGGAGAAATGAACAACTGGTTTTTGGACAGGTGGGAGATATGGTGGATAACCCGGAGCATTGGCACTGGTGGAAGTTTGGGGAGAAGGGCCCAAGATCCGGAAAGGCACGCCAGGGAAACCAATGAAGGCCTGCGACGCGGACGGAGAAGCGTGGTATTCAGCCGAGGTCCGATGAAACGCAAGTGACGCGGGAGACAAGTAGTTTTCCTGAGAGTCCGAAGGATAATCCTGCTGCCAATGCCACGAGAGTGCCAGCAGGCATAGGACACGTGTGGGTTGGTCATGTGAGCACGGCAGAGTACGGGATGAGAGAATATTCTGGTAGTGTGTGAGGAGAGACGGTTACCAGAAGTGCCTCATGTGTGTGGGGTAGGATGTTCTTGCGGGGAAAGAGGGGAGGAGGAGGGAAGGGTAGTTCGGAAGGACGGGAGGAGCCGGACGAGTTCTTGTAAATGTGTAATTAGCCCGCGTTTGACCGTAAGTATAAATCCAGCCGATCCACTCGCCTTTCCGTCCGCCGCACCTCACCTCTCATGACAGAGTACGACTACTCCCCCGCTGCCTACGAGCGGTACCTCGCCCAACAGGCCCGCGTATCAAACTGGGTAAACGACACTGTACAGCAGTCCCACTCCTACTCGAACCCATTCGTACTCTCCCCAACGCTCCGCGATCGTTCCTTCTACGACCAGCCCGACGACGGGGACTACGCTCCTCGCCACAACGACCAGTGGTCCAACTCTTCTCGGCCATCTCGGTCCCGCAGCAGGTCCTATGCCGACCATGCACACTACGACCGCACCCCTCCCTCGAGGCACCGCTCACAGTCCCATTCTCGCTCTTCATCTACGCCTAGAGACATCTTTTACCAATCCCATGGCGGCCAACAGCCTATCTATCCTCAGCCCCATGCACCTGGTCAGCGGAGACACACATCTCCGCCTCGCAACTACCATTATGCACCTCCCAATCACAGCCCAACACGACAGGCCTACGGGCCCCAGCCGCCACCACCCGGCCAGATATATCACAATGCACCTGGCCCCGTGCCCAACGAACCACACCATCGCCACGCCTCTCACTCTCGTCATCCATCTTCAAAGCCACCGCCACAGCCCTACCTCCTCGTACAGGGTGGCGGCCCAAAGGCGGAGTATAAGCGCGGCGTACGTCTTGTTCCTTTCACGTCCTCCTGCTCGTGGCTGATATGCACATTTTCTGTTCGGTTGCTTCGATGACGTTTCTAATTCAATTATTCTCAGCCTGCAATACATGCTCCCATACCGACAAAAGCATTTGCCGCACAACCACCGTTACTCAAACGACTCTTTGGTTTCGTCACCAACTCGCCCGTCGGCGGTCGGAGCGGAAATGGACGAGGGTTCAGGGGTTCGTCATACTAGAATCCGAACACGTCGACCCACCCTCCCGACTTGGCCGCGAGCCCTCTCCATACCCGCTTTCCCGACGGGGAACGGACGAGAACGACGGTGTTTTATCACCCAGGGGTCGCCTTCTCCTCGCCGATCTGCCCCTCATCTCCACCTCGCCCACGTTTTCTCCCTTTCCCGCCTGCACTCGCCCGTTTGCCTCCTTCCTTACCTTTTCACAAGGGGACCCAACGAACCCGCTTGTGATTCTGGCTCTATCTAGATACGACCTTGACGCAATTTCGCAATGCATTGTACACGCACGTTGACGACCCAGCATCATACGATAGACATCATCCATTTATCCCGAAGAGTGCAGGTCGCTCATCCCATTATCACCTCATCATGGTTCCTATCACGCGCACTCACGACAACAAAAACGAACGCTTCATGTAGCCATTCTTCCATTCTTTTCTCTTTTCTTTTGTTTATAACCAATCATGAAATACCCGACCTCGTCTGTCCTTACGTTCGTTGTCACATCTTAAGATCACATTGCTGTATGTAGAGCTCCACAAACGCGATGTGTTTTTCGAACCATCACCCTATTCCACCTGGTCGCTCCATCGCCGCTGTTTCCTTCCTAGTACAGTAATGTCAAGGGTCGTATGATCTCCAACGTATATGATCGAAATTGATGCCCACGATCGTCCCGTTGATGCACCTGCCATCAACCCGCAGCCGCATTCCATATTTAGGGATGGACCACCGTTTCCATTGGAGCCTTGGTATCATGAGTCCATCCGAAATGGAATCAAAGGCCTCCCATGTTGTTCCCTTCCCAACTCCAATCCATGGATCCCCGAGCCCTACCGTGGGTCGAACGGTCCCACCACCACCACCAGAAATATGAAAGAATTTCAGGAAACCCAAAAGCCTGGGGTAAACGGGATTTATAAATATATACAGATCCCTTGACGGGCGCGTCCGGACCAAAAAAAGGGCTCTCCGTCGCACCTCCGCTTCGTCCCTATTCTTGGTACCAATAGACAGGTCGATCATCGGCGCCAAGTTGAGGGTGTGAGTGTGTGGGCATGGCATGTCATGGCATGTTCCAATCCCATACATCAAACGAGAGGACTGCGCCAAGTCCATCGTCTTGCATCGTCGTGCGCGGGCGTCATGACCCCAGAGATAACGCGAGAGGCCACGTTCAACATTCACAGTATATCGGGGCGGGTCTGTCAAGTGTTGTCGTTTTATCGGTAGCGGTAGGGTGAGTAGCATGGTGACGCTGATGGGATATCAAGGGGAATGATGGCATGATGAATGGACTCCAAACGTGAGATAACGTCCAGTAGAAGTCTCAGACGGACATCGGCGGCATACCGAGACTCCTTGGGTAGTGGGTGCCAGGGAAATCAGGACACATGTTGGGTGGGATGGAATGGAAACGTGAAAGACGCGTCGGGGTCGGATGGAACGGATGGGGGTCGGAAGGTTGTCGCGGGTGACGCGGACACCGTGATGAATCGTGGAACGTTAAGGAGGCACCACTCAACTCGGCGAAGGTCACTGATGGACACGGCACCACGGCACCAACACCCCGAGTGTACCCGCACCGACGGCGGGTCAAGCGCTATGTCGATCAGTGCGTCGGTTACACAGCCACGCATACCGTCTATGCTATCACGCTGGCTTGGTCGAGACCTTGCTAACAAGGGCATCCCCAGAGCAGCTATCAAGCGCCACCATCATTCACACCGCCTTCCTGTTCCTGTGTTTACATTTTGAGGGCGCTTCCATGTTCATCTTCAAGCTCGGGGGTGTGCACCACGCGAAAACAGCGCAGCACAGGCTGTCAAGACGATCGTTCGTGTCAGCGTAGCGGAACCTCTTGGACGACGGAAAGAGGAAAGAGAACAATAGCATACATTCAAATGACGACGCCCAACGAAAAAAGAGCCGAGTCTATTGGTAATTGCATGTCATCAATCAGGAGAAAAAGTGAAGCAAACGTCTGGGGCACCCCATTGGACGATTGGAAATGCCTAGTACACAAGCGCGGCGTCTATCCTGTATACACCTGTGTGCGTGTATTGGTCGGTGCGTAGTCGAGTGAGAGATTATCGCACAAGCGACGATAAGCTCTGATAACGACCACGAGGTTATCTATCGAGGGTTTTACTGGCATGCGTTACGCCACTTGTCCTTCATCGTCATCTTCCCCACACGTTCGAAACGTGAATTGCGATGTGAGCACGCCATACTGACGAGTACATGTTAGATCCTCCCATCATCGCTCGCCGAAAAGAAATACCGCTGTTCATGATTTTTCGGGTCCCGTCGTACATCGGCCGGGGCGACGGAGATCTTGGCCATCCACACCAGGTGGGGAAAATGCCCATGGAGAAGCACGTGTATCGTACGATGTGCCTGTGCAATCGAAATCTCCCGGGATTTCGGTACGCTGACAGAAAACTGGACTCTTACGGCACCGTACAACCTGCACGATCGGGCTGTCAGATGCGGGGTAAAATGGAGTTCTAGGACGGAGATGAGGATGGGGGGTGGGGGTGGCAATGGGTGGGGGTAAGTCGACCTATGCCTTGAAGGGAATAGACGGTGTGACGAACTCGAAGGGAGGGGAAAAAGAGAGGGGATAGATACACGCGATTTTGGTAAGCGTCCGGCTGAACCGCAGAACCACACGAAGCAGTCAGCATGCAGCAACTGGAACTAGAACCGAAATTGCGTAGAGGTGCGCTTTCCCGGTAAACCAAGATTTCAGCGTCGATTTTATTTTACTGATGCTGACAGATGGGAGAGAACGATCTGGACCTGGGGCGTGACCAAGGACGGGTACGCACAGGTACACTGGTGATACAACATGGTCCGGAGGTCAGGTTCGTCCTACACATGAAACAGTTACACGAGTGTTTCATTCCCGTGCACCAAATCGTATCGGGATGTTCCTCTTGAAGCCTGGACAGCAGTAGAGGAGATGAATCGCGCGATCAATGGTAACATTATGAACTTCTCAATGTCACTGTAAAAATGGTCATTACGGGAAAAGAGGTGACAAAACAAGTGCAAGATACGAGGACAATGGAAATGAGCAAGAGCAAGAAGAGGGAGAACATGAAAATTTCGTTCAAAGTCGGATTGATCCAAACTACTACCGAATAATTTCCATATATGTAACTGTTTTCGGTGCACCCACCACTTATGCTCCCGGCTCGCCAACAGCCCATTTCTATTGGTGGAACTACACAATTGCCTCGCAATGACAACGAATACGGCGTCACCGACGGTCAAAGTAAAATCTTACCATAATCACATACTATTATGTCCGATTGGGCGTATCCTGTGAACCCACAGAATCTTATTTTCTTTACTAGAAAAGGACGTAAGAACGATCGCGCTTCACCTCACCTCCGAGTCTAGCCTATGACGCGCGCTGATTATGTAGCCATCTATCAACCCCGTCTTTGCAGTCTCTGTTTACGAATAGTACGGGTGCCCCCGTGGCAGTTTTCGTTCGCAGGTATGTTTCGTCCGCAAGCATGCCCTTGGTGCGGTCCCTCATCAATCCGTCACGGTAGACGGGCTGTAGGCTGCGATACGATTGGAGCGGACTTCTTGCCTGGTGTCGAAGTTATCCTTTGAACTGGAGAACAAGCTGGGCATGGAAAAAAGAATAGACG
>JBBPLG010000783.1:0-13563 GCA_038089695.1 Xanthoconium separans | reverse complement strand
GGAAAGAAACTCGGATACGGGGAAACGAACCCCGAGCTGCCGCGTGAACGGCGGCAGTGTTAACCGTTACACCATATCCGACCGCGCCCGGCTAAAAGACCATTGATATTCAAGCTACGCTAACGCTCAACTTTGATCGTCGACCCACGTGACTTCCCTTTTCGTTCGAATCTCCCATGTGCACGAACAGTATGAAGGTTCTCCTAACATCGGGACTCGGGAGGTGAAGGATGGGCACCGAATAAGACGCGTAAATCAAGGCGCGATTGTACATGCTGCACGACGAGAAGTTGGCACTTTCCAATAGAACATTCCAATGAATGCTTCAGATTTGATATCCCTGCCAGCGTCGGACCTTATGGACTGACCGACCGAAATCTGTTTTGCTATTTTAGGAGAGGGTCATATCAGTCGCTGTTCTTTTCGTCAATCGGAGCATTATATCCACTCAGACCAACAGCACAGCGCATTCTGTAGATCAATACTCGATCCCGAATCTCAATTTAGTAGGTTCTGAATCATAACGGCTGACTGTGGGCCTTCGTATATGATCCCAGTCCTCTAGTGCTCTCCGTCTCCGTCTCCGCTTACTCTCACTGGACTCTAAGTGATATGCAATTGTCATTCATATATAAAAGAAAGGAAAATAAGTGGTAAGAAGAGATCATACCTTGGCAGCATCTCGCCACGAAGGTGGCAGTTGTGTGTTGTCCCTCTCCGCGAGAATGTCTTGAAGCATTGAGGACACGTCCACCTCAACAATCTTAGATGGGTCGACAAGATATGACGAACGAGGCTCCGTCGCTGAACGAGCTGAGATTGACAATTCGACCATAGACATGTTGTCACGTTCTTGCTTTCACCCCAGATACCATGTGCGTCGCGGAGGTGTTTAGTTACGAGCTTGGGGTCTGCAGCGAGGACAGCGCCACACTCGTGGCCATCGCCTACTGTCCAACGGCAAACCAGCTGAGCAGCAGGGAAGCCGAGCAAGTGGTATACGAGGAGTTCGACACTGAAGATAGTTCAGTAATTCTATGAGGGCATTTGAAGGATGCACACATACGGGTCCGCTATGTCTTGCTGCGTGGACATCTGTGAAAGACGGGGAATGATGAGACTTTCTTGGTGCGGGCTTTTATGGAAATTAGAAAGGCCAGCCAATTCACCAACAATCGAGATCAGATTCCAAGTCAGATTGATGGGACGGCGTGTATTTGGATGGCAGTTCGTGTTTATTTGTGCTTATACCGCGACCCGCCACCATGCTTGATATAAGCGAAGCCATTTTGTGAAGGCAACGTCAATCGACTCGGAAGTTACTCTTGGAAGGAGTAAGCAATACTAACTTCGTAAAAATTGGTCTTGACATTCTATTCTGAACACAGCTGAAAGGTCAAGGTGGAAAACATGTCTATGATGCAAATAAATACTGACAGACTATTCAACCATTCGAGAATTCCCTCAGTGATCGGCAGCCGAACGAAGTATATTTTCCTTTTTTGTCAAACCACCTAGAGAAACCTATCAGCATGACCAAATTCGGGTCAGGGAAGGGCGCATCAGTGCATAATAGATGACGAGCCACATGATTCAATTCTTTCCGTTCTAGACGACATGACACGGACACAAGAAACCGTGCCTTGACAATGCAGTCGAACTCGAAGCGGGATTTCAAAGTTGCAGAAAAAAGGATTCGAATCCATTTGAGATAGTTTGTTTAGCAGTCAACACCGCAGAAATGCGTGCGCACTCAGAGACCGAGCAAACTTGCAGCTGCGTAGCTAACCATGACACGCTCAGTGACTCACGCTACGCGACAAAGTTGGCATGAGATAGGGTGGCGGCGGCAGGAACCTTGCCAACCTAGATCCGGTACTCCAGACTCTAGAAACTGGGGAACAACATGGATACCGACATGAGCTTCGGTTTAGATCCGGGGCATGAACTTGAAACTCACAGTCATTGATTTCCCACATCGTGAACCAGCGAAGTATCATAGCCTTCCTCGTACCTGAATCCACTATCTCACGTTAACTTGCTTGTTGACGCCAAAAAAAAGAACAGAAAATCCTTCAGAACACTTACTACGCTTCAATGGCTTAGCGAACCCAACCATTGGGACTGAGCGTACGTATCTTCTGTTCTGGATCGATCCAGGCTTCATCATGATTATATAATCAGGTTTCGCGTTCGCGTTCAAATTTGTACTTAGGCCACAGGATACACCCATCTACAGTAATATGATTCGTGACGGATGCTTTCCCTCACCTCAATGATCAAGTCTTTCTCCTGGAAGATCAAATGCCTTGTTTTCTGTCGTTGATCCTACACATATTCCTGGTGCCTACGTACGCACACTACACACGACGCAGCCTCGAGATATACTTTCCATACCATTACTTGACATCCTTGAGAATGCAACCAAGAACAGATAGCACAAGCGACTGTGTTTCTTTCAACCGACTTCCAGGCGATATACTGCAAGAGGTATTGGTTCTGGTTTATTGATCCATTCCGCCGACCCGCAAACACTCGATCAGATCGGCACGTTCCCAACCAAGGAAGCAACTTGCCTCTTATACTGAACATTATTGAAGGTTATCTTGTCAGCGACTCGTGATCATGATCATCCGTTGACTTTCATCAAATACCTACCTGCCGGGAGATCTCAAAAGTCTCTGCCTCCACTCTTTTCGACATGAAGCAAACTTGTAGCGGACATTATCAGCCACTCCAGGTCTGATCTACTGTACATCAAACATCGTGTCAAGGAAGACCGCGTGCAGACCCAGATCCCGCTTCCTGTTCTTAGAACAACACTGAAACTATAAGATCAACGGGTGAGACATCGATCAGAATCAGTGCATATTCGTGGCACGGATGGGTAAATCTAAATCTCTGTGGGGGTCGCCGGCATATTGAACATGCTAAGTCGTTTTCCCAGCATGTTTGGATAGCTCAACCCTGCGATAGTTCTGGAATCGACAATTTGTCTCGTCCGTTAGGATGATGCTCTTAGGTTCTAACGAAACTTGACCGTTTCAGTTGTGTCTCTTCCACACGATGGACGCCTCCCAGTTCGCCGGCGTGAGTTGATGAACATCGAATAGCCAACGCACGTGTCTCTCCTATCACTCTGGAGATTTTTAGCCACATCCCCCCATGCCATGCCTTGGCTTAAATCCATTACAGCCATCTCAAGGCAACTTAACACAATGCCGATCCGGGCGCAGCAGGTGTGGTGGGAAGGAATATGTTTTGTTTCCACTGTGGACACCACGACTCTTGCACTGAACCTCGTCAATAGCTCCACCGAAGTATCATATCTACTGGTCACATTCAATATCAGGATCGCTCGGCGAGCCAGTGCGTATACTTTCCTGTCGAATTGTATATTTACATAAGAAACACTGCTAATGAAGCAACTTGAAGCTACATGTCGTCCTTTAGAAACGTCTGTCTTGTAGCTTTCACAGGATGATGGGGGTCGGCTCTCCGAGTCTGACGGGCTTTCGGCATGTTAAAGCATCATTTATCTCGCATGTGGGGTGGATGTTCTCGCATAGCATGGTAACTCTTATCAATTCTTTTGTGGTCTACTTCCAAGCACTATATGGTACTCGAGACCGAATACGAACACCTTTTTGATTCATAATCATGGGAAATGCCACCGGACAACAATAACGGTGATGTGCAGGTTCTGTGAGAAAGATCAGGAACAATGCCCAATGGAGGAAGACCCTTCTCCCATAGAGAACTCTACCAAATTACCGGCAACCCGACCGCAAATTTCTCCCCCTGGATCATCACGCTGTGGTTTCACGAAACGGTACCGCCAAGGCTGTAGTCTGCTCCTCAGCATTCACAGATACCGTCCACACAATTTAAAGCTGGTGGGACTCAATAACTAGCATAGCCCAGAGGACTGTAACCAACTCAAAGAAAAGTGATAAAATTGTGCGACCTGTCTCCACCTTGATTCTTTCACGGCAGGTTGATAATGGGTACGAGGGAGAAATACACTTGCGCTACAAGTTGAACCAGGCAATATTGGTTCGCCGGATTTCGATTTCTCCTTTTGAGGGATGAGGTTGATCGCCGGTCTTGGACCCCACATAAATTCCCCAAAAGTATGCTTTGGAGGCGAACCTTGGTTGATGAACATTCCATCAGGGTTTTACCATCCTGTGTTCGTAGTGTGATACGAATGCACTGCTTGACAGCATGGCATAAACGAGGGGGTTGTCATGACCAAATCACTATTTCGATCCCCGTGATGAACCAGTATTTGCCACCGGCATGGTAAAATGGGGAGGTGATAAACCGGGGAGTCTGGTAAAAAATATGCCCTTACCGCGATGAGCGAGTAGAGAGGCGTTACTCGCGTAAAGCTCATCTTTTGCCTTTCTGAGTGGAGGTGCGCAGTCATTACACTTTTTCGCCACCATCCAATCTCGACACGCGAGTGCAATCCGACCTTTGGCAATTCATGGGTGGTCACATCAGAGAAGATTCCCATCGACGGCGATCTTGCATTCAAACACGCACCATTACCCTACTCCCCGCACACACCGCTACGAGCGATCATCCGTTCGAGGCTTCGAGCGCAACCGCCACATCCGCAGTTGGGATAAGCGCGTGTTGTCCAGGCGACGGGACTCAAATAGCGGAGCGAGGAACCCGATTTACTCTCATCGCCATTCGGAGGACGATACTTTGGTTGGGTCTGACGAAATGAGCTATGTGCGGCAACTCACCGAAGTTTGAAATGATGCGTTATCACCACGGTGCCACGGAAATTGATGTGGTATACGCAAAGGCTGTTCTCGCATGTTAGTTTTTTTTGGAAAGACACGTTCATCTCACGAACAGGTGATATGCTAAGGAACGAGCAAATCGGCATGCATGTGATACCAAGACGAGGGGTTCGGTCGAGGCAAAATTAACGAAAACGAGCGAAAAAAAAAAATAGTGGATGGACGCACTGGGAAGCTAGTCAGTGTTGACAAACAGCATGGATTATTAGTTCCAACTTGGAGTGAGTGGGTGGTCATAAAATGTTTTCATTGCTGTCTGTCGGGGAGAAAGACGCAGAGATTGGGATGGGGGAGGGGGGTGGGATGAGGTGAGCATGACAATACAACAATATTCGGACCAGACATGCTTGGATGTAGTCTGAGGCTCTGAGGAAGTATAATGCTGGGTCCAAGATCAATGCACGACTCGCTGCTACTAAGTAGTTGAGAGAGATAGTCGGACAATCCTCAAGGTCTTCCCTCCTTGACTGCCACAGACCTTCTTCAATCGCTTCGCTCATCGACCAAACGCATCCGCACTGCGTAAGTACCAGTGCGCTTCCAAACAAGTCATGGTCCCCAAGTATGAGTCAAATCCCACGATCGGCGGTTTTCGCCTCCGGTGATACAGAGTCCAGACCGACCCGCGAACGTCGTCCGAGTTCCTGAAAATCTATTGGCACTGAGCAACCGCACCGAACTGGCCCCGATGCGGTGATGACGGGTTGCTTGGTCTTCAAACAGAGTCGCCTAACGGCCCGGGAGCATGCACTGGAAGCGACCTATCAGAATTCGGCAAGACCGTTCGGACCACAGGCCGCTGATGGCATCATCACATATGTTCACGGTTTGGGTCAAGAGAGTACAATGGTAAGACAATCAAGACAGTATTCATGGGACAGTCATATTTTCAGATTTTTACGTGCATGTAAAATGACCCAGGTTCAAATTGCCCGCGTCGCCACGTAGAAGCCCAAGATGGACAGCTACTCATGCAGTATCATCGTGACACGCGTCCATGCGGTCGGCAGAGAAGGCTTAACCTCTCCAGTAATTCGGCTTGATGAACGGCATCGGCGTCACGATTGCCTTGCGCAATTTATTGCGAACATCGACCTCAAGTTCAGTGCCTTTTTTGTGCATCCCAGACGTCACGTATGCCATCGCAATGTTCTTGCCCAGCGTAGGTGATGGGATACCGGACGTGACCATTCCTAACAAGTAACAAAAAGCGCACAGGATCAGACGCTTGTCAGAATGCGCAAGGGAAACACGAACCGATACTCTCCGATAGCGATGGTACATACACCTGTGCACCCTCTACAAGCCATCAGCACATCCGCCGTCAGATCAAAGGTGTGGAAGAAGACTGACGTCTAGCAGGCGCCCCTTCGACGACCAAGCCCACGCGACGTCTCGGAGGACCCTCCCTCAAATGTTTCAATACGTGCGCGGCACCGATGAAATCACCTTTTTCTCTCCGTTCTTTGCCTACAGCACATGCGTGTTGGTCACGTCGAGGCGCGGACGCGGACACGCACCAATCAACCATGTCAAACCCGCCTCGACTGGTGATGTGCTCTCATCGATGTCATTGCCATATAAACATAGACCAGCTTCCAAGCGCAGACTGTCTCGAGCGCCTAGGCCTGCCAGTTGTACGGGTGGCTTGGCGAATAAGCGAGTCACTTCGACAGTTTGTGATGGCGGTATGGAAATCTGTCACGGGTTGGGTTGACAGTGTTGACTTGAGCGGATACACATCCCACACTACCTCGAAACCGTCCTCTCCGGTATATCCACCGCGCGCAACATGGAGATTGAAACCTTCGATGGGGACGAACGCCGACTTTCCAAAGGTCAAGCCTTTGAGGTCGAAAGAGGTACGTCCCTGCAAGTATTGTGCAGCCTGGGGACCTGATGGACACGCAATTTACGGCGTAAACTCGACATGAGATTGTATGAGAACAGGGCATAAGGCCAGACGCACCTTGTAATGCGATCAGCCCCCAATTTTCCAATACTTGATGCTCGACAAGACCCTTGTCTGCTCGTTCACTCGCGTTCCACTCGGCTAATCTGTCACGGAACCATGCGAGGTCTTTATCACGTGTGCCTGCATTGGTGACGACGTAAAACGCATCGTCTGAGTGCTTGGTGATCATGGTATCATCGATGATCCCGCCGTGCTCGTTGAGCAGGACGGAAAGGGTCGAGGAGTAGGGTGCGAGTGTCGCAAGCGACGATGGTGTGAGCCATTCCAGGAATTCAGTAACAGTCGGACCACGGAAACTAGATGCGATTCATTCAACATGAGATTGTTCAGTTTTTTTTTCGGCGGAACCAGTCCGCAAAGGTCGGCGATGCGAAACATGACATGGGCGTACTTTGACTGAACCATGTGCCCAACGTCAAACAATCCTACGTTGGTGCGCACGTGTGTATGACTGGCGACTGAGGGTTCGAGTCTCGGTGGTCAAGGACACGAAACGTGACAACATGGCAAATGTCACGACGGACCTTGACCGACGGTGCCATATGAGAGCGGCATCGAGTATCCTGCAAAAGGGACCATCTTGGCGTCATGCTCGACGTGAAAATCGTAGAGACCCGTTTTTCGGAGCTATGTGGTAGTCCAGTTTGAGAAAATGGGGAATCGGTGTGACGAGGTGAGACTCGCCGTTTCGCTTGATGTTGCGACGCGTCTGGTTAGAGATTGTGTTTGAAGCCAAGTCACAGCATGATGAGAAGGTGTAGATGTGAATAGACGTTTCCGAATGGCCAACATGGTGCTGGTCGTGGAATGACCTGTAGACCGACGGTTCCGTGACATTCCGCCATCTCCGCAGGGTCGCTATTGCCATTTTGGCGTGATTGCCGATGCGGCATCTCTCAAACTCGTATCAACCCCAACTAAACCATCAAGTCGTGAAACCCGCGGGCGTTTGGCTCACAACTTGAAACTGTATAATAATAATGACCTTTGTCTCACTTATGTCACAGATCTGTAAAAGAACTTGCCGCTCAATTAGGGAGATAACGACAATCCGTCCCCACAGCTTGGCCAATGACTGGGCCACTGCCAGTCCCGCCTTCCGAAAAGAGAACAAATTCAGAAAAATTCCGACCCGCAAGAGATGTAGTAACCCCTAGTAACCCCCACTTCGAAGCTTGTGCACCAGCTCAGTCCCTTCGTCCAACCATCATTAATACAGCAACCTTCGGAGGGTCGTGACAGACATGACGCTGCTCACCGGGTTGAACGTAAAACACCGTCAGGAACATCCCTTGACTTTCACGGACTAGGACTGGGAGATCTGTTGGTACTACGGTACGGTGGTACATGAATAAATCATATTATAAAAGGACGCACGCAAACAAAAACACCACCCAGCACAAGGTCTCTCTCGCCTCGTCCTGATGCACTGAGCCGTCTTGCATCATTTTTCATCCATCAGTCTGCGTCTGCACAACTTCGCAAGTCCCCCAACTCTTCTCTCTTCTCGTACCTCCCTTCTCCCCTTCTCCCCTTCTCCACGTCTTAATTCTTTCGATGGACTCGGAAGTCACGCTCGTTGACCTCCCCCCTCCCAAATCCTACTTTCTGAGCTCGACCGACCTTAAAGACGCCTATATCTATGTCCAACCGGGCGTGCCACTCTACGGAATTACGAGCGACACCAAACACATCAAAGTCCGCGACGGCATCAATGCCAATCGCGTCATCGCCATCCTTCACCATCGAGACCTCCTCCCAGATACCATCACTTTTCCACACCGACACGGTCATAGCAGCGCGGACACTATGAGCATTCAAAAATGGCTCAAACGGTCCAAGCTGCCTGATGGAACGTGAGTACGCCATTCTGCATTCATATGATCCTCGGCACACGATGATATACCGTTCACCTGCGTATCGCGACAGACCCATGTTCACGGTCGACACCGAGTACGGACGATACATATGGAAGAACGACTCGAGACATCGACACAAGGTATGCCTTGCCTCATTCTTGCCATTCGTCGCAGGCAACTCACCAATGCTCTCACACCCATGTCGACGCGCTGGTTTCCTCCCAGGTTTTCGCAGACCATGATCTCGAGAACCCGGTCGCAGTGTGTCATCTTCACGGATCTCTCCCACCAGGAAAGCCAGCGATCATTCTCCATTCCACTGGGGAACTCCTCAGAGATGATATCGTCGTCGCTTACCTCATCCAACGACACCGCGTGGTGATGGAGAACAAGGCATTGGATCTCATCGTAGGTCCTAATTAGATACTTTCGAGTGTGAAGGACGGCGCGTCGTTCTAATTTTTTTTTCTGCTGTTCATGTTTTATTGCTGTGATTACAAGTTGAGCAGCGTTCTGAAGCTCCCTCTCGATGGCAGACATTACTAGAGTTTTCGTGAATCAGATGATGCAGGCGTCACGTCCTCCGCTGAAGTCGTGGAGGACCAACTGTTGCTATAGAGAATTGTTGCCTCGTTTTTTTTGTCTCAGATGTGATCTTTGGAGGAATGATCGACGGGTCGTGGGTGTGGCCATACGCTCAGCCGTCCAATTTCCTCCTTGCATGCCGATCATCGTCAGGGTGTCAAAAGGGTGGAGATCATCATCGACTTCATATTTACAAAATAATCCCACATATAACAAAATATAGTCATCCGCACAGTTATGAAACGGACGAGGGACATGATTGTGGGGTGCGTTCATATGTAAACTGCGATCAGGCATGATGCATGATGCATGAAATTCGGTGCCTTGATTATGAAGCATTTCAGGAACTCGTCGTACATCAACACTCATCCGAGATGCCGAGGATCAATGAAAGCGTGAATACGGCTGAAAACAGCAAGGCCTTGTACGTGCGCGCACCCGTTTGGTACAGCAGGCAGGATGAATGACTAGTAAAGTTGGTCTCAGATTGCTGTCCGCAGCAAAGAAGTGTCGGTCGATCGTTGCTCATCGGGTATGGAGTGGGTTGCCGTCGATGCTGACGGTTCTTCGTTGACATGTATAAGGTTGAAACATGAAAGCTCCAAACGTGTGCATTGGTACACTTCAAGTTGTGGTACATTTTTTCCTTTTCGGTAATGTCCATGATGCTGAACATCGACATCACTTTCGACGCCCTCTCCGGCGTCGACGGTTCAGCGCGCTTCTCGTTCGGCCCTACCACCGCCCTCGCCTCCGTTAGCGGCCCCATCGCCGCCAGACCTGCCACCGAACACCCCGCCCACGCCACCATCGACCTCCATGTCCGCCCACTCTCTGCCGTCCCGGGCACCACCGAAAAACACGCCGCCCTCGCACTCAAAGGCATCCTCGAGCGCGCCTGCATCCTCGCGCACCACCCACGCACGCTCATACAGGTCGTCGTGCAGGCCCTCTCGCCGCTATCGTCGCCGCCGTCGTTGTCCCGTGGGCACGCAGGCATTGTAGATTCGACTTCAGACTCGCAAGTCGACGTGCTCCTTGCGGCAGAGATCAACGCCTGCAGTCTGGCGCTCGTCAACGCAGGATCGATCCCGATGCGGGGCGTTATCTGTGCCATCGCTGTCGCGCAACCTGCCGCTGCGAGCCACCCCCGTGTCGTCACCCCACGCGATGCCCGTGCTTGCGCAGACTACATGGGCTGTTTTGCGTTTCTTTTTGGCACTGATTATGCACGCAGGTCCATGGGAGATGTCAAGGGTGACAGTTCCATACCCCCCTCCAAGATGATCTGGACAAATTACCGAGCGAGTCCTGGAAAGACATTTTCGGTGACTACGTTGGCAGAGGCGGAAAAGGTGGCATTGGAGGGTGCAGAGGTGGTGTGGATGAAAATGAAGGAGAGTCTGATGGCATCGTCGTTTGCTGGAGATGGTCGGTCATGACCGGTCAGACCCTTGGGAACGTAGAGCTGATGGTGCTTGACCGCTGGAATCTCGAGCCAACCTGGTGAGTGTAGCAAGAGGGCATGCTCGCATATATTGTTATGTACTGATAATGAGATCAACAGCCCCACCATACTATGAATCAGTGAGCTTATCCACTTTGATATCAATTATCCCATACGTTTGTCAATCTACTCGATCTGTTGCTCTGGCTATCTATGTGGCTGATCTGCTCACAGTACCCTTGCTTTTCACCACCAGTTGAAGAGGGAGTTGATTATTACCTTTTGCCCACTGTAACATATTTTGGATATTTGAAATGTATTGTGCAACATGCACAGTTATCTGCCCGAATTTACGATGGCAGTGCGGTACAGTTATCTACTCTTTGCCTCTGAGCCTTCTACTGGACATCTTGAAATAGTGACAAGTGACCAAAAGAACACATCAAGGCAGGCACTGTGGCATGTCGTTTGATATTGCAAAAAGGCGTGCGTGTCTGAGGTGCGTAATGGGTCGCTCCTGCCTGGAGGTGCACGTTGCTCATCACGAGTGTAGTCTATAGGGGTTAGTCAAACAAGGGCAGGCAGCCTGTCATTGGATAAGCCGATGAACGTGGCGTTCATGGAGACGAGCGGCACGAGCCACGCCGTCACCGGAGCCCAGGCACCCATAAAATGATCGCAAGGAACTTGAACATGGCACTTTCTCATGTTTCCCTCGAGCATTTCAAGCATGTTTTGTCTCGTTTCCGCGCTCGTGTTGGCAGCAAATGTAGTCTCGACTCGGAGCTTGCCAGGACCCTCTGCGAATTGGCGGGAGCGGATCAAGAACGTGGTGGTGCTCGTCCAAGAGAATCGGTGAATAAAGCTTTCAAAGGTCTGGCACTGGCCACTGCACTCTAACTTCTACGTTTCGTCAGCTCGTTTGACTCGTTTTTTGGCGACCTCTCTTATCGAAGTGACATAGACAACATTCGTAATTTGAGAGACAAATACTGTAATCCGGTAAGCTCACTCGTTCCTGATCGAGTAAGTACAACAGATTGATGGGGCTACAGGCAAACCTCACTTCGACAGAGTCTATGTGGATGTGCGCTGAGCCCACTGGCGGGAATGTATCTCCAGATGATCCAAACCATTCCCTCACCGGTGTCAATTACCAACTATTCTCCACTTACCATCCTGACGAATCGGGCTCGCCAGATCTCGTTCTAGAGAATGAACGCATGCTTGGCTTCATCTTAGAACATGAAATTACGCATCGCACATACAACCTGACCCGTGCTGCCGAGGTCATGCAATATCTTTCCGAGGATATGATACCCGTCTATCGTACCATGGCTGAAAACTATCTTCTGTTCGACAACTGGTTCTGCGACGTGCCCGGTCCAACTAACCCTAATCGGTATAAACCCCCGCACATTCACAGCCAACATGAGATGACATCTGACCGAGCGATACAGTGCCTACATTACCTCTGGCACATCTCACGGGCACGGAATAAATAACCACACGTTTGATATCTTTGGCCTCCCGCAGCGCTCTATTTTCCAACAGCTCGATGAAGCCAACATTACCTGGATCAACTACTACAACTCCAGTTTCAACCCAGACGCCGACTTCTACGCCTGGACGTATACCAGCGGGAGATCAAATACCCACGTCCATCCCATCGCACAGTTCTTTGCGGATGCAAGGGCAGGGACGTTGCCCCAGTTCACTTGGGTCAATCCTGAGGTGAGACGACGTCCATAGCGTTGTCTAATCGACATCGTTTGCGAGACTTGCATTTCCAGTGCTGCATTTATGATTCGATGCATCCTCCTAGTCCCATCAACATGGGCGAGGCGTGGACAAAGAGCGTTTATGAAGCGTTACGCAACTCACCTCAGTGGGATGGCATGCTCTTCCTAATCACGTTCGATGAGCACGGGGTGCGTCCCAACTGTATTCTTTCATTTCAATTCTAGAGATCCAATCCGTTCTTGCTCCAGGGCTATGCGGATCATGTGCCACCGCCTGTGGGTGTCCCTCCGGGCGACAATCTAACCTACACGGAACGCGCACAAGACGGAAAAAGTTATACCTTTTCGTTTGACAGACTTGGTATCCGGTACGTCCGATTCATCCTTTCGTCTTCTCTTCCCGTGGCTGCCCCTAAAACTCCCACTCGAATAGTGTGCCCACCCTCGTCATCTCACCTTGGGTGCAGAAAGGCGCACTTGAACACCTCGGTCCAAACGGCGCCATCTACAGTCACTCTTCCCTCCCTGCATTTCTTAGCAAGGTACTTTTTTTCTGGTTTCTCTCCTCACGTCTGAGCGTCGCTGGACCACGCTGACACTCGTCGATCCGTCGCGTGGTGTGCACCAAACAGTTGTGGAACCTCGACAATGGTGCCCCCCTCACGCCGCGCGTCGCGTCGGCAGCCAGTTTTGAGCATCTGATTACCGACGACTTCCGTGTGGACACGCCTGCGGTGTTGCCCGAACCGTGGGGGTATGCGCGAGCTGCATCAGAGAAAGATTGGGAGAATGAGCGTGAGCCTGGGGTGCCGGCGTCGGAGACGTCTCGGTTGGTGGATAATTTAGACTACTTGGGTCACGTGCCCGATACGAACGCATGAGTAGGGAACATCGACGGCAAGGCTGGGGAAAGCTTTCAAGGTTGGTAGAAGGTCGATTGCTGGTCTGTCGCAGTGTATCGAGGAGTAGTATCCATGGCAAGCCAACTGTATACTCATCAAGAAAGTCGTCTATAATCGTACATGGTCTAGTAATCGTCCTCAGTATAGCTATCCTTGCATCAAGGGAGAGCGGAGCGCTCCCCTCTCTCTAAATGAGAACGACCACGAACTCTCGGTGTCCACATGACAGAACT
>JBBPLG010000782.1:0-13573 GCA_038089695.1 Xanthoconium separans | reverse complement strand
CGCAATCTTCCTCTGTGCTACCGCTCTCACAAGTGCTGCTCTTGCACAGAACCTAATCTTCATCGCCTCTCCGTCGGCAGGTTCTGATGTGACTGCTGGAAAAAACATCACTGTCCAGCTTGGAGAAAACGTACGCACCGGTATCTCTATATCACGTCTTCTCCCGACCCTCCAAGTATCGTTCTGACCCAGAACGGATGTACTAGGCGCAAATCGATGGAGCAGGCATCTCGATCGGCATCAATCCCTGCACGTCCGCGTCCGAATGCCCGGGCCCGGGCCAGGGCATCGGTCAAGTCATCTACTTCGGTACCTACAACCCAAAGCAATACAAGGACAAGTCATATCCATACGAGAACATTACCGTTGCTATTCCGCCTTTGCATGATGGGCCCTATCTCCTTGCGGTGGCGGGCTATTTCCCCAGTGGAGTATGTTCTTTATTTGATGTTTAGTCGCGGAGCTCTCTTGATGCTGATTGTTTCTTGCCAACGTCTTACAGGTAAGCAACGGTTACCCACCATTGTTGTACACAAGCACCGAAGTGATGGTCGTCGGGTCCAACTGAAGACCAGCTGATGTGTTGGACTTCAAAGATCCATTCTATGTTTCCTTTCTCTATGACGTTGAAACATGTATGAATGATTCACGCTCTGGAGGGGTGTGATGATACCTCTTGTCTAGAATTTTTCGCAAATTCTAGTCTATGCGGTCATGTCTCGTTACCGTCAATACTAGTAAGAATTCGAACGACTATATGCTGCCTTTTGTTCATATGGCTTTTGGAAAAAAATGATGACTTGAAGCTAATGCAGTAGAGTCCAGTCAACGAGGGATGAAGCCAAGAACGAGGCAAAATTATTGACCTCACCTATAATTGATACCATACGACTGCCCTCGTTGAACGTGATCCACCCCGAACTGATACAGGACATTGCATACTCACGTCCACGTTCCCTTGTTGCGAGTCGATCAGATGCATTGATGTCAAAAAGATCAGGAATTTACCTGGTTCGCGAATGGGGATTAGCCACAGTATCCATGTAGCGTAATATCATACCATCCCCCTTTCAGGGAAACAATCAGAGTATGGAGCACGTGCACGGTCTATGTATATCAACAAAGAACGTGTGAAGAGAATCTTGTTTGCTGTTTTCCACTTGCAAGTTACGCTGTGCCGCGAGGTGACCCTATTATCAACAATATGTCAGGTGAGTGCTTGTGTACCAACATGATATTAGCGTTGGTGTTGATCAGCAGACAAGAACACCGTGAACCACCAACTGAAATTCTTGTTGGCATCCCAGTAAACCAAGTGGCGTTCTCGGCGAGCGGCGAGTTTCTTCTATGCGGTCACTCGGCAGGGGTTGGACTGTGGCGGGTGGTAGATGGCAGAGAAATAGCAAGGTTGGAAGCAGCAGGTGTCACGAGTCTCGCTGTGTCCACGGATGGGAGCTACATCGCGACGGGGACATTTGGGGGCGGCGTCATCGTGTGGGATGCAAAGACGGACGACAAAAAATACGCCTGGGAGCAAAACGACCGTTTTACTTCCACGATAAATGGGGTCGACTTCTCACCTGATTCGACCCGTCTCGTCTCCGCTTCCGATTCGGCTAACTTCGCGGCTACTGTCTGGGACCTGGTGACGGGAAGACAAGCACTGAGACTCGGCCATGCACGAGGGGTGTTGGCGGCGAAATACTCGCCACAGGGTGATCGAATTGCAACAGCCATCCACAAAGATGACATGGACATTCCGAGTCAGGTCTGGGTTCAGGTTTGGGACAGCAACAATGGTCGCTTGTTGGTAGACATCTGCGTAACCGTCGCCTCCACCTGGTGCGGCGGTCTCTGCTGGATGGACAACTGCGTACTCGTTGCAGCCCACGAGAAAATCAAAAAGATAGAGGGATCCGCTGTCGTCTCAGAAATACCGGCTCAGTATAGCCACTCTAGATCTGGCTCGCAAATCGTTCTACCAAGACACAAGAAATACATTGCTTACTCGGGGAATCGTAGTGTCAAGTTTTATGAAACGACGACTCACACCGAGCTTGCTGCGCTAGAAGTACAACAAACTCTGACAAGCAATTGGACTCCAATCGCACTCTCCCCAGATGCCCAGTCTCTTGCAATCGCTTATGGACGGGACACGAAAGTCACCATTAAACGACTATTGGACATCAATGTGAGCATCGTGTTTCGGTGCATTCGAAGCTTGACTGCCCTTGCTCCGATAATATTTTAGGCACCATTGATCGAGATGGAGATCGCTGTGCTCGAATGTTGGAAGCTTGATCAACTCACAGGTGCAGAGGCGTTGTTGACTTCGGCAATCGCTGCGTCCAGTCGTCCGATTTATCATGTGCTTGCAAGTCGAGCGCTCGTTCGAGCATGCTTACGACAGCGGGACGCTGCGATCGACGATGCAAAAAAGGTCGAGTCTGCTCTGCTCTGCTCTGATATGATGCTAATTTGTATCCAGTCCATCGAAGCCCAGCCATCTCTTGTTGGCTATATTGCGAAGAGTTTGGTATATGTCCGCAATGGGGAAATGCAGAAGGCATATCGGGCGTGCGATATCGCGTTTGAACACTGCCATTCATCTCATGTTGGCTTTCTCCTTTTAGTCAAGGTATTCAGCATGTCTTGGATATGATTGCTCCCACGCACTATGTTACATAGGCTATCATCGTGTGTCTGGCCGGAGACTACAGCGATGCGCTTTCCCGCATGGATGACCTCATCGATACGCTACATTTCAACTCAATATGTCATGTTGTTCAGGCACGTGCTACTATACGTTAATCATAAATCTCACTACCGACACCTCCAATAGGTGTATATGCACCTTCTAGTTGGTAAATCGCGCATGGAACGTCGTGACTACGAGGGTGCGATACGATCATTCCGGCGTGCAGCCCAAATGCGGCCTTTTGTCCAAAATCGAACACTTTGGATAGTCTCACTGGTAAGCTCCTTCCATTTATTTTGCATTCAGCCTTGAAACTAATTGCTATCTTGGTCAGATATCTGGTTGGAAATTTGATAATCTCGGCATCATCGTTCGATGTCAGCTTTGTGAAGCCCTCTATGCTGCTGGTTATGGACACGATGCGGGGGGGATAGTCCTGAAAATGGTAAACACTTTTGGCGAAGAAGTTTATACCAACAATACATTCACGAAATGGATTTCTGGTGAGATCCCGACCGTTTTCCGTCGTACATTTAAATCATTTCCATAGAATTTACGCCAAGATGCATTAATGCTCCTGAATACGACATTGATGCAGTTCGAACACATAAGCTGCCGACTCTACATCCAATTTCGCCGATCCCCTCGCCGCTCTTAAAGGAGTGGGCAAGAGCAAGTTTAGCGTGTCAATCTTGGAAAGATTCATTAACCGCCGCAATCAGTGTAAGTCTAGCTTTTTGCTTCCATATTTCCTGCTCCTTATACTTTGCGTGTTTTTGAGTTCGCGCTGCCGAGATCTGTGGTCTATCGTGCTGTCTGTGAACGTCTCGAGATGATTGACCGTGTAGCAGATGCCAGTGAGTGTTTCCTCCAAATGCTGAAAGAGATCGCAGTGGAGACTACCGAACATTCTGGGCACACGGAATGGATTGAAGGTGAGCAGCCATGCGTGCTTTTTCCTACCACTTTGTGAACAATTTCGCTTCCAAATGCTGAAAGAGACTGCAGAGGAGACTACCGAGGATTCTGGGCATGTGGAATGGATTGAAGGTGAGCGGCCACGCATGCTTTTCCCGCCACATTGTGAAATTTTTCGTAGCTTTCAGGCATCGCTGTGTGAAAAAGCTAGAACACTGCGGAGACGTCGCTGCAGATATGCAGCAACATGACAATGCAATTATCCAGTATTCAGCTGTATTGTCCCTCAGCCTCGCATTCCC
Organism: Xanthoconium separans; assembly: GCA_038089695.1. NCBI lineage: Eukaryota > Fungi > Basidiomycota > Agaricomycetes > Boletales > Boletaceae > Xanthoconium > Xanthoconium separans. The sequence continues at coordinate 9,655 of JBBPLG010000782.1, read as the reverse complement.
ACGTATTTTCATCAAACGCAGCAAGATATACATGGCAAAAGGATTGTGGGAAGATGCTCTACATGATGCAAACCAGGTATGTCCCCCTGTCCCGCATGTTTTTTTCTTATTAACCCAGAGGCATCAGGCAATAGCCTTTCCGTCATCTCCGTGGGACCACAAGAAAGTGTTAGCGGAGTGGGCAAAATTAAACTTGATGAACGGTTTGTGGAAGGGTGTTTTGGCCGCCACTCGCCATGTACGCACCTATCGTAACATTGTTTCTCATAAAATTAACCCGTGGACTGAAGTTTCAAGTCCCAAGACTCTCGATCTATCAGAGCCTTTGCGAAGGTCTCGAGGTGGTCGAAGGAATACTGGATGCGGTCGAGTGTTTTCAAGAAATGGCAGGTCAATTGACGATGGTGAAAATGACACGAGATGAGGTAGAATGGGTTCGCGGTAAGCATTCAGACATCATGCGGTGGCGTTTGTGACCGTTTTCTTTCAGATTTCAGACATCGTTACTCAGAAAAACTAGAGTATTCCGGGGATACGACAATAGATAGTGAGCACCCTGACGAGGCTATCAAATACTACTCAGCTATGCTTTCCATCTACCCTACCAACACACAAGGCTTCGCAATCGTGCAAAGCAAAGTCTGCATGGCCAAGGGGTTATGGAGGGATGCACTAGATTACGCGAACAAGGTGAGCTCTATTGTAACATGCAGGTTCATGACATCAATGAAGAAATACAGGCAATTGTATTTGATACAATGGCGCCATGGGGATATGGGATGAAGCATGCGGCTTTGCACGGGGCAGGACGTTACGATGATGCGATACAGGCATTTGAGACAATGCTCACAAAGATGGAACAATCCCCCGATGCACAGATTCGTGGTGAGTCATACCCGATCTCATGTTCACAAGAAATGATTTATTCGCGTCAACCGGCAGAGCGTCGCGCCAAGTATGTCAATCCATCCAGCGCCCGAGCGATGATCTGTAAAATCGTTGCACGGACTATACGCCATTTGCCTCGGGTGCTCATCAACACGACGACGGGTCGCGTTTACAACAAAGCCGAGCAGGAGGCTACATTCATGTCCCTGCCTATCGTCAACGAACTGGTGTCGTCGATGACAACACGCATCGACCGTGCCCGGATCAAGCGCGAAGTGAAGTTATTCTTCCGATACGTAATGCTCTCCCATAGGTGGGAAGAGAGCGAACCACTCTTTCAACAGGTCATACGGATGGTGGTGTATGACCTTGATAAATCTCCAACTCACGACAAGCTGAAGATATTTTGCGAGATTGTTCGAGATGCCGGGTTCATTTGGGCTTGGAGTGATACTTGTTGTATCAACAAGGAAGATCATTTCGTGCTTCAGGAAGCGTTGGTGGCCATGTTCAAATGGTACCGTCGTTCAGCCATGGTGATCGTCTTCCTCCGAGGTGTTCGTTCACCAGGGAAGCTCGGTGATCTCGTTCAGAGCCTTTGGAATACCCGTGCATGGACACTGCAGGAGTATGTCGCTGCCAAGGTCGTCCGATTCTACACCGAGGATTGGACCCCATATTTGAACCTGGACACGTTCAACCACAAAGAATCACCTGAAATCATTTCGGAGATGGAGACGGCCACTGGGGTGTCTGCACAGCAATTGGCGACACTCCGTCCGGGGTTAAGCAGCATCCGGGAGAAGTTGCGTCTTGCTTCGACGCGCCACACGACATTGATAGAAGATGCAGCGTACTCGCTGCTTGGCATCTTCTCCGTTTCTGGCCTGTCTGCAATTTATGGTGAAGGGGAAAATGCGTTAGGGCGTCTACTGGCACACATCCTTGCGGTGTCTGGAGAAACAAACATCCTCGCGTGGACAGGACAGTCAGGTCGACACAATAGTTGTTTGCCCGCTCACATCACTGTATTCAACCACTCTGCCATGTCACATTTCCCACCAGCGATCGAGGACAGCCAGATGAAAAAAATCATTGCTAAGCTACGCACCGCTGGTCTCTCCGTTGACCTGTCGATCCGGCTATATGATCGTCTCAGCGAGCTTCCGGCACCTTGGTTTGCGGCCAGTCGAATGAAACTTCCATGCATTGCTTTCAAACTCCCCCCTCTTTCGCCTTCTCGAGCTGGTTCCGGCCGTGTCTATCACGTAGAAACACCGATGTTTGGGAGGGTGGAGATCAGGACAAGACAAGACCTATCTCGGACGAGTTCCTTGTACCTCATTCATCCCTGGCTAGATGTTCTCCTCGAACGAGAAGAGACGCATACTGGCGCATTGATGGAGGACGAGGACATCGAGGATTCAGATCTATCCTCGCTGGACACAGACGATGCAGACTATTCCGACGACCAAGGCAAACGAGTCGCTTCCCCACTGCTTCATGAACGTACATCGCCATCAACCCGCGCGCACATGGATACGGTCCCATTGGACAGAGAGACGCGTGCCTTACGGCTCATCGCGCGTCTCAGACAACCATTTGGTGCAATCATGCTATCGCTGACGTCTACGTCCCGACGTGCGGTAGTGTACCAACGCGTGGCGGCCGACAGCGAGATCACCGTACAACTTTTGGAGAGCGTTCCTGTAAGTGAGATTCTCCCTAACGTTCGCATACTGGACATCCTGTAGATATACCGAGACGATATGTACCTTGAAGGTGCTGGCGTGTATCGTCTCACATACACACGATTTACTTTCGTACAGACAACGATAGTTATTACTGTGTAACAATCGACGCCCCAGTCGGTGTTTACTGTCGAGATTCAAATCTAGCAGTCGCCCGTCTTAGTCTCCGATCACGTATGCCAAACAGACCTGCGTATACGTAGTACACGTCCGACAAGCAGTGCGGATCAGATATCGCCAGGACGCTACATACTCGCGTCGCGGTTGCGAGGCATCAAGAATGCGCCAAAATAGTCGTCCAGGTCTCCCATCGCCGTCCAAGGCGTGACCGTTCCCACATACCCATCAGGTCGAACGACCACGATCGTGATTTGCTCTGGATCGATTCCAAACCGCACATATCCCCCTCCGCCTTGGCTCCCAGTCACGTCGGCATCGTCGAGGAGCACTCTGTAAGGGCAACGGTCAAAGCCCCACCCACAAAAGGTGTGTGTGTGCGTACTTTGTCCAGTGGGGACGCAAGAGCGGCGGGACGAGCAGATGGTTAACGTCAAGCTTGTCCCCCGCGGTGATCGTGATCACGTCGAACAGGGCCGAGACGTTCCCTTCAGGACTGTATTTGACTAAGAAGCTGGACGGCCTTCTCAATGCCTCTGCGAGGACGTTCAGCTCGGCAACGCGTGTCTGCGTCAAATACCCCACGAAGAAAAGTACTTTGAAACGAACGTCTGCGGGAAGTAAATCTTGAATCTCAAAGGGGCGGCCGTCCGCAGCACGAAGAAAGATCTGTGGAAGCACGCGTTGTCCGATGATGAGGTTCTCTGCATACTTCTGGTGCTTGAAATCTACGACGGCGGATGGAGAGTAGTGAACGCCAATCCCGCTTGTAAATCCGCCAAAGGTCTGGAACGCCCTGAAAACCGAGTAAATGAGATAAAGGATCGTCTGTAGTCCATAACATCATGCTCAAGACGACTCACCCCAAGAACTCTTCATGGGATACACCATCCTCGTTTTCCGTTGTCCTCGGCTTTCCAGAGAATAGAGTTGCAAACTTCTTGTCAAAGTCTATCAAGTCTTGTGCATACTTTCTGCGTTCATGTTCATACTGCGAAGGAATATGAAGGTACATTAGGGGAGGCTGTTGCAAAACCTACCGTCTGCAAGAGCGAGGGGGAGGACCAGCCTTTCAGCACGTGTGCAAGCTTCCACGCTAAAAGAATTCTCAGTGTACGCCCACAAATACGAGTATATGCGTACAAAGATTATGAGTGTCGTTCATGCTAGCGTTCATACCCTGACCTACAAAAATAAATAAATTTGGAATTCGAATTCGAAGTAGAATTTAGTTTATGTTCTCACCAGCTTTCGGCGAATGCGTATGACATGCGTCGCCAGCGATAAACACCCGGTTCTTGACAGAGTAACTTGACGCCACACGTTGCCCAACTATCAGGTAGCTCGCACGACGGCACTATCGTGACACGATATTTGGAATAGACGTACTGACGTAGATCGTCCACCATGCGACTTCTTTCGGGTCACCCAGCTCAAAGGGATGAAGTATCTTCCTCGAAACCTGCAAACACTTATCAGCCGCTTGACGAGTACCACCTCCATAGCCATGTTTACCGAAATGAGCTTCTGGGGAGTTATCTTACTCTTGTCGACTCTTCCGGTCAATGGATTTATGGCATCCATATCCGACAGCTGAGTGTAGAAACGGACTAGATCGCCTTCACGGGGAATAATCATGCACGATCCATCGATGGAATGGATGACAGTGCGGTTACGAATATCCGGAAAGTTCGTTTCCGGTACCATATCGACGACACCCCAGATATAGTCTGGGCCATGTTATTAGGTGCAACCAAGACACCAGTTTGGTCAACTTGCCTGTTTGTTCGCCTTCCATCTCGATTCCTAGAGCCCTTCGGACCCACGAATGCGCTCCTATAAAATGTCACTACCTAGTTTGATTATGGACGTAGAATGACGTACCGTCTGCACCGAGAACAAACTTTGCATGTACAACTTCCATCTTGCTTTCTTCGCTGACTGCATCTAAACACTCGATATCGACCTTTACCGGATATGACGACATGCTTGACAACTCCTCAGCGTCTTCCGAAATATGAATATCAACGGGTTGCTTTGGACGCTCCACTTCTATCCCACGATCCTTCATAGAATCAATAAAAATAGCTTCGATAGCTCCCTGGTGCAGGGTAATCTAGACGCTCGTTCATGAATCAATCCAAGCATGAGAAAGTCAACGACACAAATGAATACCTGGAATGGGTATCGTGCGGTGGGTGCTGTAATATCTGGGACACGTCCAGTGTACTTCATGAGCCGTCTCAATTATGGGCGACACGCTGCAAGCTCAGAGATGGTTCATACCTCGATGCCTCCTCCGTGGGCAGGGTTGTAGAAAGCCTTTGATCCGTCATGGCCACTGAACTCAGACGCAAAAACACGTGTGCACAAGCAAGTTCAACTTACACACATGTGCATCTGGTTTCCCTCTCGTATCAAGCGCTCGGCGAGTCCATAGCTCTATTGAAAGAAAAAAAGGTTTCAGACGTGACGAACGCTGCTAGTATCTATTACCTGCAACACTTCGATCGTTCTTGGTGACATCCCGTCCGCTTGACCCGCCACAACTTTGGCCGGACTGCGAAAAATCAACAGGGACTCCAGGATGATGGTGCCGATTCCATACCGTTTATCAATGATCCTCACGTCCACACCTGCGATTGCGAGCGCATTAGCACACATGAGTCCGGCAGGGCCAGCTCCAATGATCAAGACATCGACGCAATTTTCCAGGGACATGGTTGATGGTATGCAACAGACATGGAATCCATGGCGTGTGATGTCCTTTAAACAACGCAGGCAGATGCCCAGGTCCCATGACAGTGACTCGAACTATTAATGACAATGCGATCTTGACGGGAATGAAGCAGCACAACTTGAATCGGGCCGCACTGCGAACGTTCGAAAGAAAGCAAATTAATGAGCACTGCCATTGAGAGGGAACAACAGATCTGGAAATACCCGTAACACTTACCGTGGTGAGTTTATATATAACTGTAGTGATACAACAACGTTAGTACACAATTAGGCGAAAGAGGCCAGATCGCACAAATTGAATCACCATCTGTGTATACGGTCGAGATACAGCCACATGAATCAGCCTAGTCGCCCGTCTCAGTACATACTCGCATCGTGGTTGCGAGGGATCAAGAACGCTCCAAAATAGCTGCCCAGGTCTTCCATCGCCGTCCAAGGCACGACCGTTCCCACATACCCATCAGGTCGAACGACCACGATAGTGATCTGCTCCGGGTCGATTCCGAACCGCTCGTATCCCCCTCTGCCTTGGCTCCCAGTCACGCCGGCATCGTCGAGGAGCACTCTGTAAGGGCAACGGTCAAAGCCCCACCCACAAAAGGTGTGTGTGTGTGCGTACTTTGTCCAGTGAGGGCGCAGGAACGGCGGGACGAGCAGATGGTCAACGTCAAGCTTGTTGCCCGCGGTGATCGTGATCACGTCGAACAGGACCAAGACGTTCCCTTCAGGACTGTATCTGACCAAGAAGCTGGACGGCCTTTTCAGTTCCTCTGCGAGGACGTTCAGCTCAGCAACGCGCGTCTGGGTCAAATACCCCACGAAGAAAAGCACTTTGAAACGAGCGTCTGCGGGAAGTAAATCTTGAATATCAAACGGGCGGCCGTCCGCAACACGAAGAAAGATCTGTGGGAGCATGCGTTGTCCGATGACGAGGTTCTCTGCACATTTCTGGTGCTTGAGATCTACGATGGCAGACGGAGAGTAGTGAACACTGATCCCGCTTCTAAATCCGTCAGAGGTCTGACACGCGCTGAACGTCGAGTAAATGAGACAGAGGGTTGTCTGCAACGCAAAAAATCATACTCACCGCAAGAGCTCTTCAGGGGATACACCGTCTTCGTTTTCCGTTGTCCTCGCCTTTCCACTAAATAGTGCAGAAAATTCCTTGTCAAAGTCTATCAAGTCCTGCGCAAACTTTCTGCGTTCGTGTTCATACTGCGAAGGAATATGAAGGAATATTAGGGTAGGTTCTTGCAAAACCTACCGTCTGCAAGAGCGAGGGGGAGGACCAGCCTTTCAGCGCGTGTACAAGCTTCCACGCTAAAAGAATTCTCAGTGTTCGCCCACAGACATGAGTATATGCGTACAAAGATTATGAGTATCATTCATGCTAGCGTTCATACCCTGACCTGCGAAAGAAATACAATTGGAAATTCGAATTCGAAGTGGTTATTAGTCCTCAAGTTCTCACCACCTTTTGGCGAATGAGTATGGCATGCGTCACCAGCGATAAAAACCCGGTTCTTGACAGAGTAACTCGACGCCACACGCTGCCCGACTATCAGGTAGCTCGTACGACGGCACTATCGTGAAAGAATATTTGGAATAGACGTACTGACGTAGATCGTCCACCACGCTATTTCTTTCGGGTCACCCAGTTCAAAGGGATGGAGTATCTTCCTCGAAACCTGCAAACACTCATCAACCGTACGACGAATACTACCTCCGTGGGTATGTTTACCGAAATGAGCTTCTGGGGAGTCGTCTTACTCTTGTCGACTCTTCCGGTCAATGGATTTATAACATCCATATCCGATAGCTGGACGTAGAAACGGACTAGATCGCCTTCACGGGGAATGATCATGCACGTTCCGTCCGTGGAACGGATAAGAGTGCAGTTACGAATATCCGGAAAGTTCGTTTCTGGTACCATATCGACGACACCCCAGATGTGGTCTGATCCATGTTAATAGGTGCGACCAAAAGCACCAGTCTGGTCCACTTGCCCGTTTGTTCGCCTTCCATCTCAATTCCTAGAACTCTTCGCACCCACGAATGCGCTCCTAATAGAATGTACGTCATTGCCTAGTCTGATTGCGGACATAGAATGATGTACCGTCTGCACCAAGAACGAATTTTGCATGTACAATTTCTGTCTTGCTTTCCTCGCCGACAGCGTCTAAAGACTCTATATTGACCTTTACTGGATATGACGACATGCTTGACAATTCATCAGTGTCTTCCGAAATATTGATGTCGACGGGTTGCTTCGGGCGCTCCACCTCCACGCCATGATCCTTCATAGAATCAATAAAAATAGTTTCAATAGCTCCCTGGTGCAGGGTAACCTAGATGCTCGTTCATGCATCATCCAAGCATGAGCAAGTCAGTGACAAAAATGATTACCTGGAACGGGTAGCGTGCGGTGGGCGTCACAATATTTGGGACACGTCCAGTGCACTTCATGAGACGTCTCAAATAAGCGCAACACTGTAAGCTCGCAGATGACTCGTACCTCGATGCCTCCTTCGCGGGCAGGATTGTAGAAAACCTTTGATCCGTCACAGCCACTGAGATCAGGCTGAAAAACCATACGGGGAAGGCAAAATCCACGTACAGTCATGTGCATCTGATTCCCCTCTCGTATCAAGCGCTCAGCGAGTCCATAGCTCTATTGAAAAAAAAAAAAAAAAATTAGTTGCAGACGTGACGACGAGCTGCGAGCGGGGAGACAACCTAGTATTACCTGCAATACTTCGATCGTTCTCGGCGCTATTCCGTCCGCTTGGCCTACCGCGACCTTGGCCGGACTGCAGAAAATCAATAGGGACTTCAGGAGGATGGTGTTGATTTCATACCGTTTATCAATGATCCTCACGTCCACACCTGCGATTGCGAGCGCGTTGGCACACATGAGTCCAGCAGGGCCAGCTCCGATGATCAAAACATCGACGCGATTTTCCAGAGACATAGTCGATGGTATCGGTGGATGGAAATGACTGACGCGTAGCGACTGCGGGCAATTGACGTATATATGTAGACGTGGAAGGATGGCGGCGTCAACGAAACAATCCAGACCATCCGGCTACCACGGAAATGAACGAGAAGTTCAACGTGGCTGTACGGTGACAGCTGGATTCCGCGGCATCCTGACTCTTGAGTAACACGATTTGTGTGTGGCGTGGTCGCGTTCGTGCACAACGGATTGAAACAGCTCGTGCGTTCAAATGTCAGATCAGTTCATAAACATCATGATGGAAGGATGTGCCTCAAATATTCGGCGCTACCTTTTATGAATGAACCCGCTCATCTCCATGCTTGCACATTGCCAATGCCAATGACCCAGCATGTAATTCCTGACGCTCGATGCCGTGCGTGGTAGCTTGAGAGTTGGCAATAGTAGGCACATGCGGAATTCCGACTCCGCAAGGCCCTCGAAGCAGCAGAAACTTGAGTATGGTTAGTGTAATATGAGTGTGTACTTTACACTGACAGCGAGTTCACGTATGTATGCAGCCGCCGCGGTGAATGTGTCCTTCTGCTTTTACCCCCTACCGTGTTTCAACTCGAAATCAAATCTTCGGCCTCCAAGGGCCCGAGAACGGTAGCCCCCAATACTTGCTCCATTCAAGCATCGATGACCGCTTCTTGGGATCATGCGCCACCAGGTCCCTCGCAAGCGCCCTCAAATAGTCGTCTTTCTGATGGGACCTACTGAATAACCCCGCCTACAAGCCCATCGGTCTGCCCTGATGGAACTGTGCCTCTCCTCCTCGACCTCGGGGGCAGTCCAACCTTCAGTTCCGCACCGACCATCGACCTCCTCGTCCTCGTCCTTGACTCGCATTGCGATACCAAAGTCGATGATTTTCAGGTCGTAGTTCTTGTCGACAATAAGGTTGTCCGGCTTTATATCCCTGTGGGCGATACGGTGTTCGTGAAGATACGCGACACCCCCGATGAGGCCAAGGCAGACTTGGCAAAAATTGCGTGCAAATTCGTCAGGGACGACTCGGCAGTCAACGAAATTCTGGACGGTGGTCATTTTGGGTAGAATGGCCCCACCCTTTGAACGAATCGACCAACGAGATGATTATTTTCTTTGCGATGAACATCGTGTTTGGGTTTCTGGGTCTATACACAGTGAAAATATGATCCGG
>JBBPLG010000781.1:0-13596 GCA_038089695.1 Xanthoconium separans | reverse complement strand
CCACAGAGTTGCACGTTCGCCCTCAAGTCCACTATGGAACTCTCGAAATGACGTGTCAACTCGTCGATGGCGTGGCTCCCGCCACTGCCACTAACCGCCTGGAAGCGCGACAGATTTTGCTCCAACCATTCGCGTACATGAGCGATCCGCAAATCTACAACATTCTCGAGGTGCTGGTCCAAACCTGATATCCATTCGTCTTCGGGTATAGTTTGGCGGGTTTCTGAGCCCTCCCAATCTGTCAGCAGGAGTGTCAAAGTGTGTTCGCGAGCCGCCGCCTGATCGCTGCCACCGCCAATGAAGAGTTGGTGCGGTGTATCTGGCAGGTCGATGGGTATGTCTGTATCCAGATTCTACATGGACCATGTCAATATCAGTACGATCATGGCATGAATAAACTTGCCTTCAGAGGCTCGTGCTCTGGATTTACTTCGGCAAAGCCATATATGAGCGCATTGGCAAGGAGCGTTGAGATTAATTGCGCACGGTGGGTCGCCATAGTCTCTGTGGATGAAAGCCTCGTCATACATTCCAACCAAGCGAAAACCGGTACTCTTACGAGACATGGCACCCCAATCATTTGACTTGGACACGTCGCAGTTTAGCAATGTCGTTTCTTTCGAGGGAAACCACCTCACCTTTAGCTTCGCCATCAATGTCTTCATCAGGTGTAAAAATTGTCCTGCAGACTGATGCGTGACCACCTGTCTGTCTAGTTGTCGTTTCAGCGCAGGGAATAGCTTGTAGAACTCCCTCGATTCAATGACAGGCCTGTAGGCGATCAGCGCGTCAATAATGTCCGCATCATTTGAACCTCTTGTTACATACCATGGAATGATCTTCAGATTTCCAGCATGAAGCCGAGTGATGAAATTCGTCTCTTGCTCATCGCGCACGATCCGTTCAAACTTGAGAGAAAACCTGACAAGGAACATTCCTGATCACGGTGATGCCCACAAACACAAAAGGCGTCTCGTACTCTCTGGCAATTTCGACCTTGTCCGAGTCGACGACATCCTGAGCAAAAAAAAGAATGTAGGCCTCAGATAAAAAGTGCTGCGGTATGTCCGACCACGCACCTTGATGATGATGACCAACGTCGACTGGAACAAGAACGGGTTTGCCTTGGGATCCAACACGGTTGAACTCGACTGGAATGACTGGAACAGCCCCGTGATATCGCGACTGAGCGCAAAGTTGTTGCGGAACAGTACCTACAACACGAAATATCAATCAGCATTTCCAACAACTTTCTTGCTTTGATCTCCTTACCAAGTTCGATAGAGCGGTGTTAAATAAGACGAGAAGCGTGTCCTCTTGAGCGGACCGTTCGATGCTGTGTACACCTACCAACAGAAAAGCCACATGAGCAAGTTGCGGGGGACGGTACATGTGCGCAGACCAAACCTTCAAAGTCGAGCGCAACAATCAAGGAATCTTTGGTGGGTGTAACCGACATCCAGACACCTTCCGTCGTCCGCATTGCCGATCCAGCGAAGGACGTATCGACGAGGTGGTTCAACGCAAAACTTTTCCCGACTGACTGCTCTCCCATCGAGGAGACGACCTTGACGGGCTTTCCTCGATAGTTGAGCAAGCGATCAGAAAAAGAGCGAAGATACAAACCTTGGTCGCCATATAGGATTGAAACAGCGATTCATACCAACCGAACGACAGGTTGTCCACGATACGATTCACGTCCGCGCCCAACAACGACCTCTCCAGATCGGGGGAGTACACCCCATCTTTAAGCGGGACAAATCGGTTGTCCCTTGCGAGCGCGAGGTGGATGGGAATCAAACAAAGGAACTCAACGATCCATTCCCCTGCGCGGTACGCTGAGATGTTCCATGGGCGTTTCGATGTCAAGCCTGGCCGCGCCGTGCCGCCACACAACTCGGCAGCAAAAACGGTGAATGACGCAGCCGAGACTTTGATAGACTTGAGCACGTCTCCCGTCGGCTTCTTCGTCTCTCTTTCAAACGTTTGAATCTTATTGGTAAAATGTGGCGCATACTGCTGGTAGTCTCGGTCTGTTATGAACACAAGCGTCCGCGCGCTGCGCAGAGTTGACGAAGAGATCGTTTCGCGCTGCACTGCAGGTAACACGGGGAAGCGCGTCCAGACTTCCGCGTGACAGTCGATGAGACAATTGTGCGCGGTGGCATTTCCTCCAGGACCTGCGTGTTGTCCAGAACTTCGTCCACCCTTTTCTTTGAACATGAACTCGGTGACTTTTCGAGTGATATCCAACGCATGTGAATAGCATGCGTGCGATTTGAAATCCAGGACAGCGATATGCACGGCGCTTCGAGTGATTAATGATGTAACGATTGGGTTGTTCCCAACGGTGAGCGTGCCGAGGTCGAGTGGGATCCCTGTTGTGGAACCAAATGTGTCCCAGTGATACGCTGTCATCGCCAAGTCGTCCGCATTCGCTTGTGCGACCAACAAACAAGCGCCATCTGGCGTGGAGCTTATGCTGTATGGCATCTTTTCGAGCTGAAGTGTCGCAGGTCTATTCATAGTCTCGTCAGCAAGACTCGCGTTGAATAACATTGCAGGTCAAACTCACCGAAATTGAAGAGTCACTAATGAAAATACCCTCGCCTGTGCTTGCGAATCGACAAGGGCCAACTCTTCGCTTCCGCTCGCAAAGCACGCAAGGCGGATGGACAGCCCCTCGCTGTACCATGAATACAAGTTTATCGCACTCCCCGACGCCTGGAATCCGCGTGTGTCGTCGTACACGAAAATGTGCAGCAGGAACTACAAACAAACAATTAAAAGACAGTTCAAGAGATGTAAACGAACACATACCTTGTCGGATGACACGACCGCCAGGGTCTTCTTGGACTCGTCGTACGCCAATAAAAAATCGTGTCCGATCTTTTCACGATTGAGGTGCTTTCCTCGGCTGTTTGAAATGGCGCGGTCTATGGCCTCCAGCCGATCGAGGTAAACACGCAGGTTCCCAACACGATCAGCGACAACCAGCAAGAGTCGCTCGCCTTCCAGCAACTGCGCACGTCTGCTCGAAGCCGGGTTAGCTCGAGCTACACAAATAACAAAAGATGCAGAGACGCACGTCACAGAATAGCCAAATGGCAGTGTAAACCTATGAGAGAACTTGAAGCGTGGTGAAGTGATGGCCTTCGGGTTCAGTTGCAACTCGTGCTGATCTTGGGTAGTCAAATTCAACAAATGGACCGTGTGGATAACCATCGGATCTTGCTGCGACTCTCGCGACCCTGAGATGCGATATGAAGTAGAAGAAAAGGCTGTATGGAAATGAGTGCTGATTGCGGGTCTGGTAAACCTATCGCTCACCATACTGGTACTTTTCCCTTCGAAGATCTTCCGCATTATCGATACAAAACGTATGTCTAAAAATACCATCATCCATATGAGCCGGAGATCGTCGTAAGTGAACTAGATACGCACGAGGGTGTAGTCCGCGAGGGTGCATCGTTCACATGGCGGATGAGATTCAGTCTCAAACCCTCCAGCTCCTCTTCTGCTTTCTTCGCACTTTCATGCTTGATGCGTTCAGTACACTCTTCTTCTTGCGTCCGGTGCACGGCGAGCGCGACTATTTTCACCGTCCTCATAACGCTGCTCTGCAAATATTCAGACGCCCTCTGCCTTGCTCTCTCCGCCAACGTCTCGATTTCTGGTGCGCGCTCCATGTACCGTTTCACATCCTGCTCCAACTGACCTAAAAATTCGTCGTCAGAAGTTTGCGTTATTCCTTCTGTCGCGCGACGAGTGAGTTCTTCCACGCTCAGATCATTCTCTCCCAAGAGCAGTGTCCACGCCGCCCGAACAAGCCCGACTGGGTTAAAACTGGATCTGGCATTGGTCCGGCTGCCCCCTTGACCCCATCTCGGCCGCGCTTGGGGTGGTTCCGCCTCTCCTTTCAACACAGACTCCAAGATTTGCTTGCGTGAGCGCTTATCCGCCTTCGTCTGTTTCAACAGCTGGGCCAGACTCTTGAACAGCCCGATACGGTGCTTGACACTTTGAAACCCCGGGTCGGAAATAGTCTGGAGTTCTTTGCGAAGCAGCTCGAAGGCTTTGTCATTCGCTTTCGGGAAGGGTGTCAAGAGGCTAGCCAGGGGTTCTAGCGTAACGTTCAACATATAAGTTAGCGATTCAGATTCTCGAAGAGAACAATCACATACCTGGATTATCCACTGGGTCGTCTCCCGCATCCGCATGATAAGTAAAGGCACCGTGATCAATGTATCTAGAACGTCCAAGAAGTGAGATGACAGAGAGCCAAGGTACATTGTACTCACGGATACAACCGCCCCATTTCGTCGAGCGCCGCATCGAACAACGACCTTTTGAGCTTCGATAGCCCGGCTTGTAATTTCCCGGACATAGTCTTAATCTCCGCCCTTGCCCTTGTTTCAGAGGTGGACCGAATGGCGTTGGAGTCCTCTCTCCATTTCCTACATTGCTCCGGAAAACGCCTTTCGAGCCCAGAGCGTACCAATATTCTTAACGCGTCGTCTTCTAGTTGTTCATTCAGACGAAGCCGATCAGACATCCTACCGGTCCCCGAGAGAGGAGTGAGAACGTGGCCCCTTCAAGCAATGGCGTACACTCACAAAAACCCTTGGAGTTGCAATCTCTCAGTCGTACGCCCTTTGAAGACATCCCGCAAGACCTTTGCTTCTTGGTAGTCCACAGTCATGAACCCTTGCGTTGTTTCACCATAGAGCAGACACGGCACGACAGGTGCAGGTTGTGTAGAGTCTTGACCACCCGTATGTACTTCTGGAAGTGTAATCGCCTGCGAAATAGCCTAGAATATGTCTGAGCCAAGACACTCGCTCAAAATCCACTTCGAACTTACCCTGAAGCCCTTGCGCGCGATCACAGACTCCTCTTGTTCGTTTGTCTGTGTGACTTCAAACGTGAACATGCGGTCCGACTCATCCTGGTCGAGATCGAGCCCGTCTCCTTCATCCTCGTCGTCTTCATCCTGTCCGCTCCAAAGCATGGTTTCTGCATGTTCGGGTGAGATCAAAGATACGAGTTGATCGCACATCTTCGTAAGATACCTGTGCGATAACCGATTTGGATGTGTGCGAATATGTCAAGGGGAAACGAACCTCATGAACGTAATACGATTGCGACGAACAGAATTGGTTGCACCGTCATCCCAAGTCGTTGGCTCGGGCCAATATAAAACGAAGATTTGATGACAACCTTCAGTTTGTTCCGGGGTCGTGATGATGTACAAGCCTGAACGAAGCGTCGGATGCGTGCGCACATGTGTATCGGGGTCAGCGAGAAGCTGTGCCATACTGCCAAAGCATAGCGTCAGTTCCAACAAAGGATGGATCTCCCAGAGAATCGACGTACATAGTCTCGTCGATGGCTCCGAGTCGTAGTAAAAACCGTACGAGTTCCTCTTTGCTGCCGTAGACGCCGACAGGTTTGATGACGTAGTTGTCAAGGGCCTTGAAATTGACTTTGGTCATCGACGCATACGCGCCGGGGCAAACACGGTTTATAAAGGTTTTCAAGGAGTGCTGGGATATGATGATCTTGTCAACTAAAACGAGATCAATAACGTGCGCGCTGAACTTACAGGAAATCATACCAAGACCACCGCTACCCTGCTCCGAGATGAGATCGAGGATGCGATACATCCCTTTGATAGAATAGGCCAAGTCCGATTCATCCCGTTCGGGGGCAGGAGCGTCGTCCTATCAATCCACCATTAGGTTGGAGAATTCGGTCGAATTGGATTGAATGACGCACCTGATTATCCCGTGGTTTTCCCTCATCGATGGACTGTTGGAGTCCTTTGTCGCTATCTGCGGCGTGGTGCCCGTCGCCAGATATCAGAGGGGAAGCGGTCGAGTCGGAATCAGACTCGGACTCAGAGGCTGAAACGGAGTCGGGAGAGGATTGGTCTTCAGTATGTGGCGGTGGATGAGGATCATTACGGGGGGAGATGATGTCGTTCTTGCGCAATGGCCCTGTAAAGTGTCAGTTCCAGTTTCTGAGAGTGTCATCTGCGTGGCACGGACCTTCCGTCCCTTGTTTCCCCGCATTCGAGTCGTGGGCGCTAGGAATGTTGGTTGTTCTTGTGCTGGAGTCGATGCTGAAAAGATTGGGAGGCCTATGTGACGGATCCATTGCGAACTAGTAATGGTACGAGGGACTTTTGAAGCGAAGGACAGGCTAAGGGGACAAGTTCAATGGTGGTGAGCAGTCACACAGCATGTGTCCAACGTTCATGGATGCGGTTACGGCACATACTTACCCTGTGCCCTCTGAAGATCTGCGTCGCCCAGTAAGTCTCTGGGAGTTTGCTCGCGTGATTGGAAGGACCCTGGAAAGCCTCGTGTTAGATGTAGCGAATACGTCCGCAGTAAAGACAAAGTCCCCACGCAGAAACGGTCCACGTCTGGCAGCGACGGAACCCAGTTTTTTCGTCGAAGCTGTGAAGAGGATTGCTGTGAGGGACTCGATTGGATCTGGCTCGAGCGCCAGTCCGAGTCATTACAAACCTCAGCCGAGCCTCGGCCGTGTTCAAGGTCGACGCGCTGGAAGTTCGAGACACAGATCTTCGATGCAATCGGCAACCTCGAGCGAGACCTTGAAGTGAATATGATTCTAAGACGCCAAGTTTGAGCGTGACCATGCTGGAGTGGTTTGTTGCGTTTATTTAGGTACAGCGTCGGACATGACTTTATACATGATCGCAACGACATGTACCCCAAATTACAACACGTCCCGTGTCCGAACGTTCTCCAAAATCACCCCCAACGACACCTGCGCCTGAAACTGCACCACTACTACACCCCATCCGCCGCGACCTGTCCATAATCCACCATCCGTCTACCCGTCGATGCCATCGTCAACAACAGTCCACCAAATGTCTGTCTGAGACGCCGACGAGCTGTTGTGCACGGGTGTCCTTGTCCATCTACACCAAACGCGCGGCAGCTTGGGCATGAAGTACGACTGGCGTTGCGTGGTTTACGCTTCATGGGGTCTGTCGATTCATCAGAAAATACTCAAAGACCATACATATATTGTACTCACCGGACTCCGCCTTCTCGTACAGACATGACAACATCGTTCGTAATACAGAAACAGATCTGTTGGTATGAAGTACACGGGTAACTGCATTCCAAGAAGGACGTTTGCGGAGACAGCCATGAATTTCCGTGTAACTTCCAGCCTGAAATCCTCGTCAGGCTCCGCGGATGTACTTGCAAAGTTTTACTAACCGAATGAGATACAAGGTAACCTTTGAGGTTGTCAAAGACGAGACGACCCATCTCAATTGCGACGGGTATTGATGCAAAGTTGAGAAGGCTTGAAGCTAGGGAATGACAGCAAGCGGTCAGCATACCAGCCTCCTTCACGACATCACTTCCACTGCCCATTGCCACGCTAATGCCACCAGCTTTCAGCGCAGGAGCATCGTGGACACCGTCACCCGTGACTGCAACTGTATTGTCCCTTCGGAAACCGACCTCCTCGACGATCTTCATCTTCTGGTCGGGGGTCGTACGCGCAAACACAATATCAGCATACCAGCCCAGTCGACTGGAGTAAGAGTGGAAATGCCATCGCCAGTCAAAACAAGCGAATTGGGCCATCCTCCGAAGGTGAGACGGTAGTGGTAGCCCAATACATAAGGATGATCGTAACAAGAGTCGCCAGGACTGCCTTCTAGTCGAATATGAATGAAAAGTGACATTGACAAGTGAAGAAGAACGAACTGATGAGGTGATCGACTGCCGGTGGACTTATATAGCAAGGGTGCAAAGATTATCGCTGCAGGCATCCAGAGCGTCTCAGTCGAACCAGGCGGTACGTAGCAGTCCGCATTGTTGCGTACCATTCGTTTTGAGAGCGGTGCCACCGCCGATGCACTTAGTCTTCCCGCGATCTGCTTCTATCGTTTACGGCCGAGCAGTTTGCCGATATTTTTATCTGTTCTGGGCGTCAATATTGGCATGCTGGCAAGTCAATGGGTTGGTGTAACATGAAATTCGATTTACATGAAGAACAACACCAGCATCCGCCGTTTGTACTGCCACGTTCGCTGCTGAAGAAAGGTTGTAGTTGGCTACGGGGGATATGAATCAAGCAAGAGTCGTCACCTCATTTTCAACTATCTTTAGCGGAACGTAATCTGCCTGGTATGATCGTTGGATCACTTGATGCACCAGTGCATGGCTGCTGCCGGCACCACCATCTCCGGGCCGCTGATGATGACTATGGACGGACTCGTTAAACCAACAGCATGCCTTGGAAAGTTATAGCTATTCCCTAACTTCCGATCAACGAAAGCTGTTCAACCGGTCAACCTGCAGTATGCATCCAACGTACCTGGAGACAACTTGCTACGCTTTTCCCCACCACTTTGGACAGTGTTTGTTGCATTGAGCCATCGTTTTTCCGCGTCCCGAAATCACAAGGTCGCGTGCAGGTTACAGCATCGTTAAGTCACAACAACCCCCAAAATGTCCTGAGAACGGCAATGATTGACATTACTGAGCACAGCTACACAAATGACTGACTAGTGTTGACGAATGAGAGGATGGGCTAGCGAAAGAGCTGCGAGGGTGGGTAGGCACCCTCGCAGCCATGCCATGGTGGCTCTTTCCGGACCCCAAGGTCTGGAGAGTCGCGGGAAAGTGCTGAACGTCTGCGCTGGCGCTCAGCGAGTGGTGGGGTGGGGCGACAAAGCTCGATGGCGAGTCGAAGCTGAGGCCTGAGGCCTGAGGGCAGAACAGCCTCGCCCGCTTGTCCAAAGACCTGTTGCAACGTGTTTATTTTCCTCTGGGGGGTTGCCAACTTCACCAAGGTGATGCTTGTCGTCCGAGGTCGTAGACGGTAGTAGGTGTGGGAAAACTCACCACCTTGCAAGTCGCGGGTCCACACCTCAACACGGTGACCCGACTAATAACCCAAGGATGCATCACGCCCTCGAGATACAAGAAATACTGTCCAACATCATTGCTCACTGTCATCCAAGGGATCACTCAAAGGAAACCGATCTATTGGCTCTGGCCACAACGTGTCGCGCATTCAAAGAACCAGCTTTGGATCTACTATGGGAAGAGCTGCGCGGCTTATTTCCTCTCGTGCGATGTCTTCCCGAAGCATTCTATTTGCTACCCTACAAGTATCACTGGGTATGATAGTTCCATTGATTTCGTCATGTCTTTCTGATCCATTTTTCCCAATCAGTCTAAGCGGTATTCGTTTGACAGACCGCTTACACCGAGCGAGTGGGAAATCCTTCGCAGTTATACACGTCGCATCCGAAGTATAACATACAACTTTAGTCGGGGACTTAACAAGAAATCACTAGGAATCCTCTTGACCCCCCCTACCAATCAGCCACTCTTCCCGAACCTCCGCCGTCTGCGTTATGAAAGCTATGGAACGGAATCCATAGAACTGCGTGAATCTCTCGAGTTATTTTCATCCTCCCCGAATGTCGCGAGCATTTCCATTGTTGTGGATCAACCCAGTATCGCCGTCAACAAATTGGTCTCCAACTGTATTTGCCGGTGGCGAAACCTTCGATTCTCTGTTCTTTGTCCAACTATCTCTCTGGAGTTCGACGCGCTTGCACATCTTGCCCGTGTGCCTACGTTGTCTGAACTTTCCTTCAAGGAGGTCGTGCCAGATTGCACCTCACCCCTGTCCTTCTCCAACTTGGGAGAGTTAACATTAAATCCTGCGTCATTGGCCACTGCTTCACGGTTACTCTCTCACATCCTACTACCCACCATTGAAGATCTTATGGTCAATATTGACGACTGTCCTTCGAAGCAAGATCTCTCGTCCTTCCTGTCCAACATAAAGACGTGCACTGGTCACACCATCAAACGCCTCTTGGTGGTTCAAGAGCGCTACCAGAGCATGGACATTGGTCGCTCGCCTCCTTCACTTTCCTTGGCAGACTTGCGACCATGCATGGAGTTCAGAAACCTCTGTATGGTGCAGGTTGATATCACATGGATCGTTGGTCTGACAGACTACGAGCTTCTCACGTTGGCATCGGCGTGGCCAAACCTGGAAGCCCTCTACATCAACAGCAACTGGGGCTGGAATGCACAAGGTGGGCTCACGCCGAATGGATTTGTACAACTCTTGCAGACATGTCCGTCGCTCCGTGCGGTGTCGCTCGTCATGGACACGCGAGGTTATACTGAATTGTCTCCCACCAACCCTGGATTTACGATTCCACACCACTTTTCCCTGAACGTCCTTGACTCCGCTATAGAAGCAGAATCTGTTCCAGCCATCGTTGCGTTTTTGAAAAAGCTCCATATCTCAGATGTGTGTGCTTGGCTTTGTAATCGATCTGAACAGTCACCGGGTTTCAACATGTACAGAAACCGGTGGAAGGATGTACAAAGCCATCTCGAGCCCCTCGGCCGCCGTTCTTGAAGTTACCCTCGGCGTACTTACAATGGGTCACTTGTTGTTTAGATGTAGTTGTGCATGTGGCGACAACTCTTCTCCAGAAAAACAAAATGCGTGCCCATACGATACCACCTCTTTCAGGACGAGTGCACTCGACCAATGTCACCGAATCGGATGTTACTGGGACATTAGTAAATTTCGTGTAACATCACTAAGAGTAAGGGTTGTCATTATCATCAAGTTTCTGCTGATTCTTCCTGGTCTACTCTGAGCTAAACTCGCACCCATGTCATGGCAATATCCGTGTATCGTACTTTCTGTGCAATCCTCGTGAACTGCGTTGATGGCGTAGTCTGACTCGTTACTGTAACACAGAGTGATTCACTGGCACGAGCATGCACCAAGAGAAGACTCCGCTGATGTTGAGGGGTGAATAAGCTGTTGGTTTCCGACGACGCATGGTAACATTTGGCATCACCCTATTTTGTGCCCACCGATTGAGCAGCCTTGAGAAATGCCTATGTAGGACGTGACTTGCCTCTGTATGTCCAACCTGCGTTACCGTAGGAGTGGCGACAGCATCGCCGGAAATTTGCGACACTCGAGGATCCACTTTCAGTCCAGATAAACTTGTCGGAAGGATGTAGAACAAAGCGGCTTCAAGTCCTCGACAGAATAGAAAGAGACCGTTTCCGAAACGAGTGCATAGAAACCCTTATAGTGCACTGCAACCTGTCCGACTCGGGCCATGTCCAAGATGTTCGACGAGCAGATGATTTTCCCTAGCAGGGTGAGGAACATATTGAATTCAATCCCAAATTGTGAGCAAATGGCTTCCGGGACTTACTGATAATAAGCAGGCCAAGGAAGCAGGCCCCATGGCTGTACGTGTCTGTCTCTACTCTCCAATGCCCGCAGTGTGGTGTGGTATCCATCTCTGACAAGTATGGTTATCCGCCCGAATTTACGGTGGCGGTGCGTAAATGCGTAAAAGCGGCACAGCCGCCTCGGCAAACGCCGCGATGTGGTGGTGGGAAGGGAGTCTGTGCGTGCGCGTTCGAACGCTTTGCAGCCACTCGCCCGGCACGAAGGACCGTCCAGCGGGTGTGGGGCGTTGGACGTGGTAGGGGCCGAGTGGGCGCGCGTCAGCGCGCTGAGGAAAAAAAAATAGATATTTTTTCGATATTTTTTCGGATCTAGAGTGACTTACAGCGTGTTGATGGGATGTCGACTGCAGGTTAGTTACGATGGCGCGCGTCAGCGCGCAGGTGAAAAAATATCGTCATTTAGATCACTTGAGGAGCAAGAGCTGCAGCACACGCACTGCGCGAGGGGGCGCGCTGGCGAAATTTACGAAATTTACACCTCGCTTAGCCAAATTTACCGTAAATTTCTCGGTCCCCGTCACTTTACGCCACTTTACCCGCCAAAACGAGCACTTTACTCACTTTACACCACTTTTACAGTCTTTACACAGGGTTCCGCCCATTCTCGCGACCTCGCACGCAAGTAGCACAATCATATGTATCATGTCAATGTATCTACGACGTTTTTAGGACGTTCCGAGCGACCGTCTCCCCGCTCGAGCACGACCTCTCGAACCCCCCACCCGCCCAGACTCAGGGGGGTTACCGCTTTCGGCTCGGCTACATCGGGCAAGCGAGGCACCGCCACGGTAAATTTCTCGAACTAAGTATCTTTTCCAGTACAACGGCTAAGTTTCTTTATTGGATTGGTGTTGCTGGATTGGTGGTGTTAGCAAAGCGAGTGTGGTTGTGCTGAAGGACTGGGTTGTATCGTGCAGCCACGCATAGCCTTGATTTTCATTTTTCCAGAGAAGAGTTATCGCCATGCATGATGCAACTACAGTACTTACTACATATGTCTAAAGACTCGAAACCACAGATAACCCTATACAGATTGGTTGATTTGGTTTTGTACATCCTCCCACCGACCTCGGTACACGTCCGAACTCGGTGAGTCTTCAAGTGTCTCGCACCACGAAGAACATACGAACGAGAGACGGAGATTTTTCAAAAACGCAACGACGGCCGGGACAGATTCTGCTTCTATAACGGAGTCGAGGACATTGAGGGAAAAGTAATGCAGAATCGTGAATCCAGGGTTGGTAGGAGACAATGCAGTATAACCTCGCGTGTCCATGACGAGCGACACCGCGCGGAGCGACGGACATGTCTGCAAGAGTTGTACAAATCCATTCAGCGTAAACCCGCCTTCAAGTTGTGCATTCCAGCCCCATGCGTTGTTTATGCGGAGGCTTTCCAGGTTTGGCCACGCCGATGCCAATGTTAGGAGCTCATAGTCTGTCAGATCCACGTTCCATGAGATATCCAGCTCCACCGTACGGAGGTTGCCGAATCCCATGCATGGCCGCAAGTCTGTCAAGGACAGCGAGGGAGGCAAGTGACCAATGTCCATCCTGCTCTGGTAGCAGTCTTGAATCAGCAAGAGGCGTTTGATGGTATGACCAGTATTGGACGTTTTTATACTGGCCAGGAAGGACGGGAGATCTTGCTTTGAAGGACAGTCATCAATATTGACAGCAAGATCTTCAATGGCGGGGAGTAGGGTGTGAGAGAGTAACCGTGAAGCAGTGGCTAATGACGCAGGATTTAAAGTCAACTTTCGTAAATTGGAGAAGGACAGGGATGAGGTGCAATCTGATACGACCCTTTTGAAGGCAAGCTCAGACAACGTAGGCACACGGGCTAGATGTGCAAGTGCGTCGAACTCCAGAGAGATAGCTGGACAAAGAACAAAGAATCGAAGGTTTCGCCACCGGCAAATACAGTTGGAGACCAATTTGTTGACGGCGATACCAGGTTCATCCACATAAACGGTAAAGCTTGTGACATTCGGGGAGAATTTAGAAAACATATTGAGAGATTCATGCAATTCTATGGTTTCCATTTGATAGTCGCATTCTAGATAGCGGAGGTTTGGGAAGAATGGGTGATTGGTAAGGGGGGTCGAGAGGATTCTAAGGGATTTCTCGTCAAGTCCCCGACTAGAGTCGTATGTTATACTTCGGATGCGACGTGTGTAACTCCGAAGGATTTCCCACTCGGTCTGCGTAAGCGGTCTGCTCAATGAATACTGCTTCGTAAACTGATAGGGAAAAACGGATTAACAAGACCAAATGAAATTGCAGTG
>JBBPLG010000780.1:0-13626 GCA_038089695.1 Xanthoconium separans | reverse complement strand
CTGTCCACCCGGTACAACCAGCTCGGGGTCACGCATGACCTTGACGAGGCCATTACCCTCGACCGAGAAGCCCTCGGCCTTCGACCCCAAGGACACCCTGATCGGTCATCGTCGTTGAGCAACCTTGCAAATCGTCTGTCCACCCGGTACAACCAGCTCGGGGTCATGCAGGACCTTGATGAGGCCATTGTTCTCGACCGAGAAGCGCTTATCCTTCTACCCCAAAGACACCCTGATCGGTCGATGTCGTTGAACAACCTTGCATTGTGTCTCTCCACCCGGTACAACCAGCTCGGGGTCACGCATGACCTTGACGAGGCCATTGTCCTCGACCGAGAAGCCCTTGGCCTTCGACCCCAAGGACACCCTCATCGGTCGTCGTCGTTGAACAACCTTGCAGCGGATCTCTCCATCCGGTACAAGCGACTCGGGGTCATGCATGACCTTGACGAGGCCATTGTCCTCAACCGAGAAGCCCTTGGCCTTCGACCCCAAGGACACCCTCATCGGTCGATGTCGTTGAACAACCTTGCATTGTGTCTCTCCACCCGGTACAACCAGCTCGGGGTCACGCATGACCTTGACGAGGCCATTGTCCTCAACCGAGAAGCCCTTGGCCTTCAACCCCAAGGACACCCTCATCACTCAATTTCATTGAAAAACCTTGCCAGTTTCCTCAGGAATCGGTTTACACGGTCAAAGCAGTTAGAGGATCAAGAACAACTCTTCAGTCTCTATGCTCAACTCGCACAGCTCGACCACTTCATTTCTTCAAGCGACTTATCTGCCGCTCGAGCATGGATCTCTGATGCCGAATATTTCCAACATCCGACAATACCCTTCTCATACGAAACTTCTCTACGGTTACTGTCTCACTATCTAACCACTTTACCATCCTTACCTCAACATCTCCCTATCCTGAATAATCTCATATCCCCCCTTGCTATGGATGCATTTTCTGCATGTCTCCGAACAGACTCGCCTGCCAAAGCCACTGAGCTTCTGGAGCAAGGACGGGGTGTGTTTTGGAATCAACTTGCTCGCCTTCGTTCTCCCCTCGATGTTGTTATGGCATCTGGCATGCCAGGAAGGCTGTTGGCAGATGAGTTCAGGGGTCTCGCCTCCAAAATTCGCAGCGTTATTGATTCACCTGGTCCAGATCAGCATGAACAACTTTGCCGGCTCAACCTCGAACTGCAGACAGTTGTCACCACTATTCGCGAGCTGCCTGGGTTCTCGCGATTTCTTCTTCCTTCCCTCTTTTCAGATCTCCAGTGCGCCGCAAGTGAAGGGCCTGTCATCATTGTCAATGCTAGCCAGTACAGTTGCGACGCGCTCGTCATCATGCTTGGATGCAACCCTTTCCATATTCCGTTGGAGATCACCCAGGAAGGCGTTCAAGCTCTGTCACGAGAGCTTCATAGTGTGACTGTGCGTGCAATGAAGGCGAACATGACAAGGGAACTCGCAGCATTTCTACGGAAAATATGGGATCAGATTGTTTCCCCAATCGTTGATTTCCTACGTACAACCTATCCACTTCGATCACGCATTTGGTGGTGTCCCACTGCCGAGTTTTCCCTGCTGCCCTTGCACGCTGCCGGTCCGTACAGGAAGGGTCAACACAATCTCCCTCATCTCTACGTTTCGTCCTACACTCCAACCCTCACTGCTCTCATTCGTGCCAGACAGTCCCGTTTAACAACTAAAGAGAGACGTTTTGTTGCCATCGGTCAAGCCAAGGCTGCTGGCGAGAGGGAACTACCTTCCGTAGCAGCTGAACTGGCAAATATCGGTCAGCTCGTGAGCGACCTTGTCCCCTTCACACGCATCGACGGAGAGGAATCGTGCATATCCAGGGTGATGGAAGAGCTCGATCGAAACGAGTGGGTCCATTTTGCGTGCCACGGTCTCCCAGACCAGACGCGACCGTTCGAATCGGCGTTTGCGCTCCACGACGGCCGGTTTACGATCCAACGTATCATGGGGTGCGATTTGAAGAATGCCGAGTTTGCGTACCTGTCGGCCTGCCATACGACCGTGGGGGACGAAGAGAGTCCGGACGAGGTGATTCATCTCGCGGCGGCGATGCAGTTCATCGGGTTTCGTTCGGTGATTGGCACGATGTGGGCGGTGGACGACGGAGAGACGCACAAGATCACGTCGACGTTTTACAAGAATATGGTAGATGAGTCTGGTCGTTTGGATTATACTCGGGCGGCTTACGCGTTGAACAAGACGATGCGCACTGTGGATGTACCGTTGGATCAACGTATGCTGTATATCCACCTTGGTGCCTAGTAGTTGTGATACATATTCCTTACCCTTGTTCGTCGATTCGTAATTTCGATGCATGCAACGTGGTCGTAAATAATTTCTGACGTTTTACTTGTTTGATATCGGGAAGCGTGTTTCTTTAGTGTAGGTTATAAATGATGCATGGAGCGGAACGAGAATGGAGCGGTTGATCATCGATATGACTCACTATGAATCTATGATGGCCCTCGAAACACCGTTGGAAAGGAGTTGACGATTGATTTGTTTATTATCTACATGAAGGTGGGATTGCAGCTATTCCGAGTCGTGTTGTGTGAAACTCTCGATTGAGGCATAGATGGAATGCAAGGAAGCCTCACGCGATGATGGGTAGTAATAGACGCCAAGTTAGCGGCTTCTATCATCCATCCTTTGCGATCAGGAAGATCGTATACTATGGAGATACACTTGCTGAAAATACGACACGACCGGAAGAGCGCGAGCATTTATGGACTTGGCACCTTGGAAACCTGTTCCGCATGACTGATCAGCATGTATTCTTGTCTATATGCGACAATTTACCCTAAGTTCGCTTGACAGCCCGCAGTCACTGTTTAACAGCCGTGTAACGTCGACTGTGCCACCGTCGTCTAAGCATTACAGTCAGTAAGGAAGTTCATGTTTCCCATCAAGATAGTAAAGCCGTCCGGGTTTCGAAGGCCAATGCTAATGGCTGTGACAGTGACGCCAATGATACTTCCACTTACGTCGGTATATGCGAGCAGCCAGCAGGTGCCGCAGTCAGGCGAGTCCCAGCCGCCCTGCATCAGCATTTCTCTGATAGCTGGGTACGTAGGAAGTTGGAAAATGGTGATATACCTGCCAGTCTTTAGACCATACATCCCGGTTGAGCAGACTACACTGTTGAGGGGCATCTGTGCCCCGTCGTACAAGTCATTATACCACAGCGGATATGTTTGAAGGGAGCGAGTGTAGCAAAGCCGAGTAGGGCGGGTGGAGTCTCTGAGTGGAAATGGCACAGTGGTGAATTACGATAGGCGATCTCTTACCTTTATGTTCTGTCATTTTCCAGGTTGGAACGAACCAATCTGAATCTGTCCTTGGTGGTAGAAAGGTTCGATCTGTCCCGTGAACCAGCGAAACTTGCGATGGGGAAGATGATGGACCGACCATATGTGTTCACGTTGAACCTCCTCACTAGTATGCGCCGGGGAAAACACATCGCAGACTGAAACGTTTACTCGACACAGCAAATTTATGCGTACTTGTCCGGATTGCTGGAGTGTAAAAGGTTGATCCCATTGCATATTGATTCCTTTCCTTTACCAGTGACTGGGGGATGTCGTAGTGCCTCATAACCTGAATCGTTGGTCTGTGAGTGAGAATGCGATGGCCACGTATTTATTTGTCAGTAAACGATAAATATGTTGTCTATGAAGAGGAACGAGCATTGCCCTTCGTGAGCGTGGACCTGCAGGGTGAGACCTTGATCCGGGTGCTTCGCCCGTCTTAGAAGATTGATCGTTTGTCTCCACCGTTGGATCAAAGGAGAATGCACCTGAATGTCAGGAGATGGCTTCGCCGAACTGTTCAGTATCCATTGTAGAAGGGGTCGCTTGATCAAAGCAATGGCGATCGACAACAAAGTGTGACGTATGACATGTGACGGGTTGAACGTGACAGTGGTAAGCCGAGAAGGGTGATTCAATTGAAACAGCATCATGCCTGGACTCGGTGACGCGCAGCACGACGACGACGCGATACGACGACTCGGACTTGAAGCTTGAAGCTTGATATCCGTAGCCGTGGCTGTTGTTCCACCTTGCCGTGCACGCAGCACATGCGCAACGATGACGACGTGACATCTGGCACCTCGCCCATTACCTTCGCCGAGAAGCGGACTCGCACTTGCGACGGTAAGATGAGCACACAGGACAAGTCAGTACTCCTGCACGTATCGTACATACAGTTTCTCGGAAACGTGAGTACCTCACATTCGCACCACCATTTGTCGTTTACCATCGTACAGAACATGCTGTGTGGATGACGAGGCGGGTCCGTTCCTTCGTTCGGTTCCTTCATGATGGTCCAGTCTCACCATTCACTTGGCCTAGGTGGCTTCGGTGCACATCCAGACCATGATGCACATATTTTGTCGACATTGAATGCGATCCAGATCCTCGTCACGCAAAATGCCCTGAACAGACTGGACGTTGACCGCGTCGTCAAATGCGCATCACCCTACTCGGTCCGCGCGCCCATTACCCAGGGACCACTCTAGTCATCGCACCGTTTCAACAACCTTCACGGGAGACGCCTTTGGTGAAATTGACACGCGTTTTCTCTATCTTGCCATCGTTTGGACGTCATTTATATCGAAATGACGATCCATTAGACAGTTATCGCCTTGTTCTGTTTTCGTAGCCTTTGTTTGCATAGCCGCTCTCGCGATCCTAGACCGATTGGATGAGGTCGATTCGGAGATGCTGTGTTGGTGGTTGGCCGAACGATAACTTGCAAATGGAGGATTGAATGGCCGTCCCGAGAAACTACGGGTTGTAGGCACCACGAACAACGCATTTTGTTGCCGAAAGCGTTCACTGACGTGGTCTTGGAATAGGTCATTTTGGGTGCTGTCAGCCTTGTCGATAGATCACGTAGATCAACAGCGAGAAGCTTATCGGGTTTATTCTCTCTGCCCAGGACCCAGAGACTGGCGGCATCACTGGGCTGCAGGGCGACATGGTGTCTTTCACACCCACTGTTGCGGCTGTGTCGTTTACAATTACTCGTCCAAAAGGTCAGTCATGGAATTGATACGTCGTGGGACTATCTCTGCTTGGATATCCCGGTCTAGTGGACTTGGACCCAGTGTACTGCATGCTCGCGGGTATAAAGGGACTCCAGAATGGATGGAAAGTGCCGCAACGGCCAGCATGACTCGGATGTTGTTCTTCGCCGTAGTGTTTCTAGGTTCTGAATGCCTACCAAACCGAACGAGTTGTCATGGTCTCAGCAATTCTGATGGTCCGGAGAGTATGTTCATGTTTTTTGCTAAATAGTGTGGGACCATTGACATTCCAGTGTCTGTTTCGCAGACTGGACAGTGCGTCCCAGCCATGAAGAAATGCTGCTGAGTTGATGCAGACGACATACTGTCGGTTGCTTGGTGGATTTTCCACAAGTTGCCCAGGGAGATGCAGTCGGCTGTTGTTGAAGACAGACAGACCGTCAAGAGTCGATAAACGAATCCGTGTCCACCAATCTCACAGGAGAAGATTTGTCAGAGTAACGCCACTACATCTGCCGGTACCCGTAGAGGTCCCAGCGACAGACTCCAAAATCACCAGAGGCCCCTCCGTGTCACGAGTGACTGTAGTACAGTGGCGCCATCGTAGAGAAAGAACACGAAAATGCCGTCCCCTCCGAAGAGGACTATGCCCTCGTCTTTTCGGCTTGTTATGCCTTTCTACTTGTACTTTTTAACGCTTTTTTTGTTCCCCATTGCGCAAATTTTGCTGACTTGTTCTCTCCGTCACTTTTGCGACGCGAACGCACTGGCCATTTCGCATTTCTCTCTCTCTCGCGTGCGCGTTACTTACATAAAATGTACCAGCATTGCATCGAACTTTTCGATCTCTCAATATACCCCAATACATGAGCGACTCCGTCCCGTCGGTCACATCCATACGTCACGGTAAACGAACGCAGCGCCTGCATGTACACCGACTGGCGAGCGTCCCAAGCATCCATCAAAGTGGACACCGCGCTCGTCGATTACAGGCACTGCGGATGTCGCCCCAAAACACGTACACACGCTCAGCAGAGTCAGCACTCGGAGCGTGTCATCTATATGATCGAAACGAAATCACGATCCAAAGTCCCAGTCAGAGGGGGGGAAGGTTTTGGGTTGAAGGTCGCCGGGCTCTCAACGGAATGCGCGCGTGTACAAACAACTTCCATATCCGCATATACTATTATCCGATGGGGCCGTCCGCAGCGGCGTGTACGCCTGCCAGCCAGCCTCTTTCTAGTTCCCTGGGCCACCCCGATCCGTCTTGCGACGACTGAGTTGGACGCCTACGAAACAACCTTCCATTTGGTACGGTGCTTATAACAATCTAGATGCGCTAATGATAGAACCTGTGTATTGACTTTCCAGGGCCTCAGGGCGGTCTTCCGCAACTGCCATCACATCGTTTGTTGCTGTATGGTCCTTGAAGTCCGGGAGCCAGCATGAATTCAAAAGGTGCATGTTATCTTGTTCTCAGTGCAGCGGCCAGCCAACTAATACATGATATACCTGGCAGCTGAAGAGCTACATGCGCGCGCAGAGGCTCTTGCCGAAGAGTTTGTGCGCGGCAGGGGAATTAATTGCATCGACGAGGCGGTTGACCTTGATCGTGAGGCGCTGGGGCTTCGCCCGCCTGGACACCCAGAACGAGAGGTCTCTTTGACTCAACTTGCAATTCATCTCGGCGAACGCTTCAAACAACTCGGAAAGATGAGGGACATTGAGGAGGCCATCATGCTTGGCAGAGAAACCCATAGGCTTCAGCCACAAGGTCACTCTGATCGGTCGTCGTCGTTGAACATCCTTGCAGTTCATCTGTTCACCCGGTACCAGCAGCTCGGGGTGATGCAGGACCTTGACGAGGCCATTGCCCTCGACCGGGAAGCCCTTGGCCTTCGATCCCAAGGACACCCTCAACGGTCGCAGTCGTTGAGCAACCTTGCAGCTTATCTCTCCGCCCGGTACAACCAGCTCGGGGTGATGCAGGATCTTGACGAGGCCATTGTCCTCGGCCGAGAAGCTCTCGGCCTTCGACCGCAAGGACACCCTGGTCGGTCGGCATCGTTGAACAACCTTGCAATTCATCTGTCTACCCGGTACAAGCAGCTCATGGTCATGGAGGACCTTGACGAGGCCATTGTCCTCGGCCGAGAAGCCCTTGTCCTTCTACCCCATGGACACCCTGATCGGTCAATGTCGTTGAATAACCTTGGAATTCATCTCTCCGCCCGGTACCAGCACCTCGGGGTGATGCAGGACCTTGACGAGGCCATTGCCCTCGGCCGAGAAGCCATTGGCCTTCAATCCTTAGCACACCCTCATCGGTCGCAGTCGTTGAACAACCTTGCAGTGAATCTCTCCACCCGGTACAAGCAGCTGGTGGTCATGCAGGACCTTGACGAGGCCATTTCCCTCGGCAGAGAAGCCCTTGGCCTTCGACCGCAAGGACACCCTGGTCGGTCGGCATCGTTGAACAACCTTGCAGTTGGTCTCTCCGCCCGGTACAACCAGCTCGGGGTGATGCAAGACCTTGACGAGGCCATTGCCCTCGACCGAGTAGCCCTTGTCCTTCGAACCCAAGGACACCCTTATCGGTCACAGTCGTTGAACAACCTTGCAGTTCGTCTATCCACCCGGTATGAGCAGCTGGGGGTGATGCGGGACCTTGATGAAGCCATTGCCCTCGGCCGAGAAGCCCTCAACCTTCAACCACAAGGACACTCTTATCGGTCAAAATCGCTGGAAAACCTTGCCGGTTTCCTCAGGAAACGGTTTACATGGTCAAAGCAGTTAGAGGATCAAGAACAACTGTTCAGTCTCTACACTCAACTTGCACAGCTCAACCACCTCATTTCTTCAAGTGACCTGTCCGCAGCTAGGGCATGGGTCTGTGTGGCTGAAGATTTCCAGCACCCAACAATTCTCTTCGCGTATGAAACTTCATTGCGGCTACTGTGTCAATATCTGACAACCCTACCATCATTACCACAACACCGCCCTATACTGAACAACTTGTCATCCTCAATCGCCATGGATGCATTCTCTGCATGTCTCAGAAAATCTCTGCCTACCCAAGCAGTTGAACTTCTGGAACAAGGACGGGGTATTTTTTGGAATCAACTTGCTCGCCTTCGCTCTCCCCTGGATGATGTGGTAACATCTGGCATGCCAGGAATGCTGCTGGCAGACGACTTCAGGCGTCTCGCCTCGAAAATCCGCAGCGTCGTCGACTCACCTGGTCCAGATCAGCATGAACAATTCTGCAGTCTAAACCTCGAAATGCAGAGAGTTGTCACCAATATTCGCGAGCTGCCTGGTTTCTCCCGTTTTCTTCTGCCTTCCTTCTTTTCAGATCTCCAGCGCGCTGCAAGTGAAGGGCCTGTTATCATTGTCAACGCGAGCCAGTATAGTTGCAACGCGCTGGTCATCATGCTCGGATGCCACCCTTTCCATATTCCGTTGCAGATCACCCAGGAAGGCGTTCAAGATCTGTCACGAGAGCTTCATAGCTTGACTGCGCGTGTAATGAGGGCGAACATGACAAGGGTACTCGCGGCGTTCTTACGGAAGATCTGGGATCAGATTGTTTCCCCAATCGTTGATTTCCTACGTACGACCTATCCACTTCGATCACGCATTTGGTGGTGTCCCACAGCCGAGTTTTCCCTGCTCCCCTTGCACGCCGCCGGTCCGTTCAGGAAAGGTCAACAGAATCTCCCTCATCTCTACGTTTCGTCCTACACTCCAACCCTCACTGCTCTCATTCGTGCCAGACAGTCCCGTTTAACAACTCAAGAGAGACGTTTTGTTGCCATCGGTCAAGCCAAGGCTGCTGGCGAGAGAGAACTGCCGTCCGTTGAAGCTGAACTGTCGAGTATTGGTCAGCTCGTCAGCGACCTCGTTCCATTCACACGCATCGACGGAGAGGAATCGTGCATATCCACGGTCGTGGAAGCGCTCGACCGAAACGAGTGGGTCCATTTTGCATGCCACGGTATTCCAGACCGGACACGACCGTTTGAGTCGGCGTTTGCGCTCCACGACGGGCGCTTTACGATCCAACGCATCATGGGGTGCGATCTGAAGAACCCCGAGTTTGCATACCTGTCAGCGTGCCATACGACCGTAGGGGATGAAGAGAGTCCGGACGAGGTGATTCATCTCGCGGCGGCGATGCAGTTCATCGGATTCCGTTCGGTGATTGGCACGATGTGGGCGGTGGACGACGGAGAGACGCACAAGATCACGTCGACGTTTTACAAGAATGCGGTGGACGGGTCTGGTCATTTGGATTATACCCGAGCGGCTTACGCGCTAAACAAGACGATGCGGACTGTGGATGTACCATTGGATCAACGGATTCTGTATATCCATCTTGGTGCCTAGTTGTAATGTACTTATTTCTTGCCCTCGGTTCGTCGTTTCGTAGTTTCCATGCGAAGTGTTGTAATTGTTGGGAAACGACACTAGACAGTGGGCAAACACTAAGCTAGATAAGTACCTATGAATAGAAAGAATTGGGATAGTGGCTTACCTCCAGCATACCAGAATAGCCCACCTGTAAAAGAAGTTGACATTAAAACAGGGTCATGGACAGGCGACCGACGAAACAAGTAACATACAGGACAAGAGGTCAGCATAACTGTAAGTCTTTGGGGCAGCATCAGGTTGCAGATGTGAAGCCATGCTACAAGTATATTACAGCTGGAGAACAAGTAGAGTCACTATAACCAGGCTACCCACATTTCCATCCTCCCCGTAGTATGAGTTTTGTCCACCCTCTAAATCCATCTAGGGAGGTGAGCAAATGAGAAATAAATTGAAGGTTGACACTCACATCTACGAATAGTATAGGGCGTAGATACAAGAAACACGGGGATATAGCTATGATACAAAGGAAACAATGCAGCCCACCCAAAGAATGTTTGGATAAATGGTAAAGTCCGATGCCGTTCAACCAATTTGCTGGTCGCAACAAACGAGCATGTGACAGAGCAACTCAACAGTTGTCCACCCAGGATAGCGTAGGTAAAAGGCGGAGTCCAGAGACTGAGGAAACGTGTGCACAGACTTTTGGAAAACGCCATTGAAGGATCGAGAACGATAGAAGGGCGAGCGTACTCTGTCAAGGGATAGACCGACGGAGGATACCAGCTTCGTCACCTTCTTTTGTTTCGGAAGTCGATTCAGGAGATATGGTGAGGAGCTGGTATTCGTCTTGTAACGGATCCGGTCAACGAGACTGAGCATGCGAAACGAGCCATTGTTTGAATTTCGTGATACCAGATGCTTGTTGGTAGGTAGTATGAGATGTGCCTGGGAAAAGTGATTAGTTCCATGAACTCCAAATGTGCTCTCGCCCAGAGAACGAGGCTCCTTGAATCAAGTGCAGAAACGACAAATCCAGAGCACCTGCAGTAGAAGATCCGTAGACGCAAGCAGGCGAGGCCAGAGTGCTCAAAGGAAATACCTAGGCAGATGGGCTAATTCGATCCAAGCAACGATGGGGGAATGAGTATGACACTAATAAAAGATGCAGTCTCGTTCGAAAGTCTAGTATTCTGAATAGATCAACGTGGTTCAGTGTCAAAATAGCTCCAAATAGCATGGCCAAGTCGGAGCAAGCTTTCGCACGGTCTTGCTCCAGGAGTTGACGAGTGCAATGATGACTTGAAAGCTTGATACCACGTACACACGCAACGCACGCCAACCCTCTCTTGCAATGTGCATGCACGTTCTCACACCAACCTTCTCAGGCTCTTGCGGGTTTGAAATAGCACAAGCGGAGGAATGAATGCCCAACCACACATCTCACGTAGTTCTCACGCAGTCCAGTCTCCAATGCTTCGATGGATGGATCATTGTTTTTGTCAGTCAGTCACGCAGTGTTTCATTCTCACAGTTAATATTGGACTCTGACTATCAACCGCAAGCTGTGGACACCATTTCAAGTTACTTCTTCCTAGTGAATGATCTGACAAGTAAACACGTCAGACAACACACACAAAATAAATGTCCACTCAAGTGACGCACCCGAACGGCTGCCCATTTAATGCGCACCCACGCCAACGTCGTCTCAGCTGCACAATTCCGTGCAGCTTCTTGGGCGAGATGCTTATAGTGTCCGATCAGCACCATCGTCCAGGGAAGGCACCTCGCTGCGGGCGGTAAACAGTCCCGCAGCTTCTTTAACTCAGCGTCGGGTGACTTGTAGTCTGAATCGACCGCGACTTGAAACGTGTAGATTGCATCTTTGCATACAAAAACACCATCGATCGCTAGGCAATCCAAGGGTGCCTCCCAATAGTATGGAGGCTCCACAGTTTTGAGTTCATCAGAGCTGGAAACAAGCGTAGATGTCCCGCGTACAGCGGTCACGTTGGCCGGGTCCGTTAATGAGTGGCAATCTATAACATTCCCTGCAGTGAAGAATGGATGAAACCAGGAGTTGTACATGTATTCTGCAACCTCTCGAGTTCCTTGAAAGGAACAGAGAACGTGAAAGAAGTTCAACTTCACAGACTTGTTGTTGTGCTTGTGGAATGCCTCCCATAGGATGTGCCGGATGGTCTGTGTTGGCACTACCGCACAGGAAGCATAGCGATCGATGTCTGTGGGATCCCGAGACCGCGAAGGCCGACAGAAATAGTATTTGAATAATTCATGCTCGTCTATGGAGACGTTGTTCATCCCGACGTGTGCTATCATGGCTGCACCTTTCTCGATGGCCTTCTTGGCATCTTGACGGTACCACCCCTTGATCTCCTTGTCCGATATATTTGACTTGTAGAACTCCAGCAACGTGGTAGGAACACCACCACACATCTGGTACAGATGCAGCATGCGGGGGACCATGAGTCCACAAAGGTTGCTGATCGCCTCGTTAGAGCTAGCTCGAATGGAATGAGAAGATTGTTACTCACGCAAGGTTTGAGACCTCTTCCTTGGTCCAGACATCCATGATATAGCACTGGGCAAGAGCTTGCTTGCTCCACTCATGCCATCGCTTCTTCCGTGGTGACGTCGTCTGGATCGTTCGAGTATAATCTGGGTTCATGTAAAAGCACGGGGGAGGCAGCTCGTCCACGCTGGAGGTGGCGTCCACAAGAACCCAAATTTGTTCAGAATGTCGAAGTGGTTTTAAGGAGGTAAATGGATGAAAGGTAACTCTATCCCGAAAGGCTGCATAGCGGGGTTCATTGAAACATTTCACCGCAAATGAGCGACGCTGTCCAAGAAACTTGACAATGAGATAGACGAGAAAAAGGGTCTTCCCTGGCAGGATGAAGGAACAACCAAAGTTCAACCTTGCATGGTAAACAAATCAATTAAATGCTCACCAATACCGGGCTGTCCAGAAACATAGCCCCCTGACTCGTAGACATCTGTCTGCAAATGCTGAAATGCAGTGACGTATTCGTCTCTGACAAGTATCTTTTCAACAACAGTGGGTCCAAGAAGTGTTCGAAGTGCTTTTAGATATTGAGATTGCGAGAGATCAATATAGAGGAACCCATGGCGTGGGTCATGCTTCAAAACGGCACCATCGTTCTCCCGAACATCACTGGCAAACTCGTTCAATGCTTCATCCAGATTGAACTCTTTATCTGAATCCATTGCGCAAAAACTGTGTTTCTGGATTGTAACGTTGGTGTGTTGGGAGAAGGAATCTACTAAGTGTGACCCCTAAATATTATCACCGACAGTACACAAATCACATAAAAAAACGGTCGAACAAAAACAGCTGGCGTACAAACCAGTATTACTGGTAACTATGAGTAATTCCCTAATTCATAGTATTCTATGTAGAAACTAGGCCCGTGTCTTCCGTCAACAACATGGTCGAACTTCCGAGTCGCGATTACGCATGTCACCAGTCGTCAAAAGGATCTTGACAGTACAGACACTGACAATCCGTCACGTCTTCTGGCTGAGAAGCATCAAAAAAGCCGATTACAATGTGACACTGCGGATGACTACTTACATGAGTGAGATGACATCCTTCGATTTTCTCCGCGTGACGGTTGAAATCGATCATTTTGATAGACGTGCCATCACTCGATCGACTTGATAAAAACACAGTGCCGTCAAAGGTATCCAAAGGCATCAGATCGTACTTGAGGAACTTGTGAGAAATCGTATAGCGACTCCACGAGAAGGCGCGTGGCCCATAATGGTCGAGAGCGAACACGACCAGTCGCCCGTCCGTGCCAAGCGCTATACCGCATGCTGGCCGCCCATTTGACGCGGCACAGAATGATGTCATGTGGAATCTGCAGATTCTATACTCCCTACAAACTATGTCTCCGTCGGGTTCCAGGGAAATTTCCGCCATAGCCAGCCCATCCCCGTTCGAAGAAGGGCCACATACGACGAACGACACTCTCCCAGTCCTTGGATTCACGAGAGAATCGCGGATTACAATGTGCTGACGCATCCTCACACCAATTAGGATTCCGGGCCGATGTGAGGGATAGAGAATGCCGCTGTCGAGGGTCTCATGCGCGGTCGGTAAAGGGAAGCATGTCAACTTCGACTCGTAAGGGTGACTGCGA
>JBBPLG010000779.1:0-13654 GCA_038089695.1 Xanthoconium separans | reverse complement strand
CTTCCAATATTCAAACTGATTCGCATGTGCCACAAGAAGAGCCTGTCATCAATGCGTGTATGGTATCGAAAATCAGGGGACTATGGGAGCGAGTGTTGAATCCGACTCATGGGAACTATGTTTGATGTAATACCTCCATGTTGAATGGCACTGCGTTGGGATGACCTGGCTTCTCATTCTTGCTCTTGCGTGCTTTGAAGGGTACCTCATCCAATGTGAGGGATACATAGGGAGCACTTCCAGCGTCCACATGTTTACGTATGGCAGGAAGCAAGAGGTGCTCCCAAAAGAAGTCCAAGATCTCGGATGATGGAGGCATGCTGTTCTCCAGAGGCCTCTCGCTGAATTTCATTGATTGTCTCCTCGGCAACAGCCTGTGTGTCATCCAAATGCCTCCATATGACTGTATCAGGAAGGTGTGTGGAGGTTAAATAGCGTAGTGATCCCAGCATCTTCTGCAGGATTCCTTTCTCCTGGTAAGCATCCGGAGTCGATGTCTATGTCCACAAGGGACGGAGGGGAAATGGATGTTATTCTCTGCGACACTGAGCCTGCCATTCATCAGTGACTCCATGACGTGGCATGCGACGGGGCCACAGTCATAGCCATTCTGGGTCCAGTTATACACTTGTACGTCAACCTGATCAGGCTCGAAAGCATCAACGTCGTGAAGTGCAGCAATGGACTCCAGCGGAGTGGACCATCCCACCTGTTCAAATCATCCAGTTCAGCATCGTAATCAGAGCAATCGCCACAGGATGCATCTGGGACGTTCCCAGAGATATGCCTTCCCAGAATGGAAAGACAACAACAAAAGAGTGATCCAAGGATAGGACCACAAAGGAAATGGGGATTGGGGGATATGCAGGAACTGTGTAGAACAGATGGCACTGTTGAAACACCCTGATCTCTGGGGTATCTGGTAAGGTATGGACACCTGAGGAGATGGAGGGTATGGCTGAGAAGAAGTCGACGTAACGAATTCGTGTTCGTCCAGAAACTGAATACCACAAGGAAATCAGGTAGTGGTTGAGGACACTCGCATCAATCCAGGTTTTATGCCTCAGGGTATGCAAGTTCTGATATGCAATCACGCAAATGGTGGGTCTTGCCATGGAGCACACTATTCAAAGATATCAGTCGGTGACAAATAAGCGAGGTATATGAAGACCTACTGATGATGTCTTGTGAAGAAGGTGCATCTCCATCCTCTTCGGATCTTGATGAGGTGGAAACTTGCGGAAGGGTCAATGAGATGGTCCATCCACATATGCAGACTCATTGGCATCCTCCTTGCCATCGGACAGCTCATTGTCAGGGTCTATTGGCTGCATCATATCCCGGCGGCTTTAAAACTCTACATTGAGCTCCTCTTCGTCGACTTCTTCATCAATGCTGTCAAAGGTGCCTGAGTCATGGAGAGTATCACCACAACCATGAGAATTATGCGTACTGATATTCCCATCACCACTCGACACTTTAAAGGCTAATTCTAGTTCTTCTTCGCCAAAGGAGGAATCAGAGTCATCATCCTTTACACTGTTTTGAGTGGTTAGTGCCGAATCTGAGAAGACAAAGAGGAGAAAGATGTATCTAAAGCATATTGAATAATGGAGAATCCACGATTTAGATCTTTTGGTGCCTTTGAATGAGATCAAGTGAGGGGTGCCATAGTCGTCGTTCGATTCAAGGATGTTTCATTGCCGAGAAAACACATATTATTCTCATTCATAATTAGGTCATATTCCGACATTTGGTCACCTAAGGGTTGAAGCTCTATAGGCAATCGGCTGATGCAGGTACCGATTATATAATATTATGGAATGCCGGCAAAGAAAATGGTCCACGGCACCAGCATTTCAGCTGAACCCCCATTTTGTCTTTTCATTCCCCACACCTCATCCTCTTCATGCCGCCATCAACGAAGCTATTTCATGGTTTGCCTTCTGCCAAGGCACTTCAAGGTGACTGTTCTCTGTATGCTCCTGTGGTGTGGAATCCTACTTGATGTCTATAAAGTAATCAATCTTTTGAATGCGGAGGACGATGTACTGGATGGAAAGAAGGAAATTCCGGACGCCAGAGCACACATCTTCCATAGAGGTGACAAGTAGGTGAATCCTATTGGGCAAGATAACGAGCTGACACGTGGCAAACACGCAAGCATGGCCATCAAGGGCGAGAGCGATGTCGTGTGGTATGGGTTGTTACAGGACATCAGAGTACAGTCCATAAAGAAGGCATACGTAAGGCTCTCTCTCGTTGGAATTGAGTTCCCTTTTCAGCCACTAATCACTGCCACAGAGGGTGTGGGCTTTAGTCAGATGGTACTATCAAAGGACAGACATGTCGAATAAGAAGTGAGTCTTTTGCAATTTCGTAACTCATGGTTGACTGACCATTAATAGTAGTGTTGGAGAGTCAGAGCTAGTGTTGTCCGATCATACGGACATCATAGCCCCAGAACATATCATGTGTGAGTCATAAAGATGTTTGATCCTTTTGCTGACAGCCAAACTCGTTCGCTAGCCCCAGTGGATATCATGAAATTCGTCGAGGAAGATGTCAATGGTCCCCTTATAGCAGAGGATGACCTGTATACACGATGGTCGATGAAGGTGGTCGGGAAAAGGCAAACCATTGAGGTCCGTGGACGGAAGGTCATTCCTCGTTTCACAACTCATTTGAATTATCTCTAAGAATGTGTTCGCCTGTCGAGCATGCGGAACGGCTTACAATCCAGACAAAGACGAGCAGCGATATTGCCACGGCTGCAATGCTTGGTTTCATTGCAGATGCCTACAAACTCTTCCGAAGGGATCCAATAGGATGCAAGAACTGATCTTGGGACTCTGCAAAGATCGAGATCTCTCGTTGGAAAATGACTTTATTCGACTTCTATGTATGCCAGTTGTGAGAGGAAAGCAGCATGGTGTCGTAGGAAATGGACTACTGACCTCTGGCATCTGGGAAGTATTTCAGGATCTATGTGCGAACAGAAATGGAGATATGGACTCTGATTGGAGATACCAAGTTACATCCGACGCATGGCGACACGTAAAACAGTCACATACATATTACAAATGCCCTACTTGCGCAGCGCACAGAGTGGAATGGTATCTGTAGTGTTCCCTATGATCTGTCTATATACACAATGAT
Source organism: Xanthoconium separans (assembly GCA_038089695.1). Lineage (NCBI taxonomy): Eukaryota > Fungi > Basidiomycota > Agaricomycetes > Boletales > Boletaceae > Xanthoconium > Xanthoconium separans. The sequence continues at coordinate 10,495 of JBBPLG010000779.1, read as the reverse complement.
CTCAATCTTCTTCCACTTTGTCCAACAGTCCACATGCTTTCGCAAGCATGAGGAATCCATTTTTGACACATTTACCAGCAGCATTCCCCATTGTCTGCACATAAACACCTATCTGCGAGGTATGTCGTGCAAGCATAAACTATCAATGACATCGAGGTTATGTACCGAAAGCCCGGATGAATGAAATAATGGAAGTGACGCACAATAGCATGATGGTCACTTTTGATGCGCAGGATATACTTTGATAGTCCTAACTTGTCTTGCTTGTGGGCATCCCGTAGAGCCGGTGAAGAAGTGTGTGATCTGATGTGGAGTAGGATGGTAAAAGTCGACTAGGTAGCGATGCTCCTACCTTGTCATCCAAATTCTCGCTGTTGTTCTCAATGAATTCTGCCAGCAACTGTACCCGACTGGAAAGATCGCTGAAAATGGAAATGGGTTTCATCGTGCCATGCATCTGGAGTGGTGGAGATGATGATGGAGTGGAAGGACTTGCAACTGAAAGCCCACATGAGACCCTGAATGAAGTTTGTTGAGGAATGAATAGTGGGTTGGTTTCACGTGGACTGATGGTGACCACGGCCATGTCATAGTCATACTTTCTGGAGGATGCCTTGGACATAGACACGCGACTCTTTGACACGCTAGTGTGGATGAAGTACGGAGGATCTTTGGCATCCATTTGCTTTCCATTTACCTTCTTTGTGACTTGAACCTGAGAGGTTCTGCCATTATTGGGGATATTCATAGATACCTTCTTGAGTCGTCCTCGACCATACATGACCACGACGTTCGCCTGATCCAAAGCCTTCGTTGTATATTCCTCTATTTCAGACATTTCCACATCCTCTACTTCAGAGTGCGGTTCTATTCCACTCCACTCGGAACCATCTGCATCATGAATGCTGTCCTCCTCTTCAGGGGTATTTTCATCTTCGCTGAAGGACTCTATTCCAATCTCTCCTTCAACTTCAGGTTCGTTTCGGGCGGCACCTGGAACGTGGGTGTCTTCCCCCTGGATAAAGGACCCAATTCCAGTATCTCCTTCAAATTCTGCACCGTCCTGGACATAGTCTTGAATGTCGAGATCGTTCATCATTGTTCTGACCATGTATGGATCTTCAGTTATAGATGGGGTGTCCTGTTTCCCATCCTGGGATTCTTCCTGACCTTCAATCTCCTCGTTCAACATCTGATCCGTGCTTTAAAAGACCCTGGTGTGAATGACCGAAGAGTGATCCACGAGCTTCATACGTTTTCCCTTCTTCGTACTTCCCACGGGACGTCCTTGGCCTCGCTTGACCATGACGTTCGGCCCATCTTGAGACCCTGTTTGAAATCGTTCTTGACAACCACCCTTTACTGTGATGTTTGAGATCGTCGCAGATTCAGTGTCCTCCTGCATGTAATTGATCTCTGAGGACAAATCGTATTGACCCATACCGCTTCGCCAGGAGCATCGTGCACATCGATATCGCAATCCACGTCACCTTCTACTGGTACGCCCACTTCGTCCATATGTTCTGGTGGGTCGTCGTAATATTGTTTTTCTTCATCGAGTGTTGCACCAGCCACGTCAGCATCCTCGATCATACATTGAACTATGTCCTCGACGTAGTCTGTTCTAGCAGGAATATCCGATGCCCTTGTTGTGCGTGCTTGCTCAGTGTCGGTGAGTTCCTCAGCGTCAGCTTACATGTGCGAGCAACGGACAAAGAATCGGATTGTTTGGTACACATTACAAATCACGACACGTACTACTCGCTGTACTCCCCGAGCATATTCAAAGCCGCATTGAAACCAATGATGGACTGCGGAGGTCGCCGGACCACAGGCGTGGAGACTCGCTTCATCGCTGGCATGCCCACTGTATCTTCGTCCTCGTCCTCTCGCCGGGTTCGTTTTCCTAGCATTAGTTGAGTGTTGGGAGGGCGAGCATGGTGTGAGGCCGGCCCACTGTCTTTGGTTACATCCGTGTGTAAGTAGACACACCAGTGAGACGAAATGAAATATATACCTGGATCTACAACGCCGCTCTCCGAAACACTGGCCATGGGTCCCTCTTCATCTGTAGGGTGCTCACTGTCATCGACATCGTTGTCCGAGTCTCCGGATGCATCCTCGCTGGTCTGCTCGTTGGTTTCATCAGTAGTATCGATGCTCGTGAGTTGGTTCTCCTCCGAATGGGACACTACGGAATCTGAATGGGTTCACCGTTACTCCGTGTCGCGCAGAAATGTGCATCATCTGGCTTACAGGTCGATTCCGTGGGATTTGTGGTCTCCTCTGTGTCAGCTTTAGTTGCCATGTAGCTGAGCTGCATGCGTACTGTATGAAAAGAACACGTGAGGTATGACCAATGTAAATAAGGCCGAAATACGTACTCCATTCATCGTCGAACGCACGATTGTAATGTTCCTTGACAATATCCCATAGCTTCCTGAGGTTGGCGTTGGAGACGTTTTCGATGTCATAGAGGTATTCAGAACCGTCAAAGTATGAATTCAAGCGTTTTTCATATTCAATCCAGTCTACGGAGGAACATGTTCAGCGAGATACATGACATGACATGATATCCACTTGCCCAAATGATCGGGGTTCATTCGTTCAATGTTCATGTCGTAAGTTTCGCGGAACCTTTGCACGATACCGGGTTCATGGCGTCCGATCAACAGCTCTGTGCAGAGGTATTCGTCGAAGTTGGCGCTGCGGTACACTTCGATCTCCCTGACGGACAGGTTGACGGCAGGACGGATCAACGCTTCGACAACGTTGTCGAGATGAACGAGAATTTTCTTGAGCTGTGGAATGAAAGTCTTGTAACGCTTGGCCTTGTTGTTCTGATACTTTCTGTACAATTTAATGAGGAGAGCGATGCGCCAGAGAATCCGAACGAGAAATTCGCGGTAGGATGGTTTCATGAACGTTCGATGACCGGTTTTTTGGTCGTAAATGTTGGTTTCTTTGACTTCGAATACACGATTGTTGATGGAATGGATAGTGTAGACCACCTGGACAATGTAGTCCATGTGGATGCTGGTTGGTGCTCTGGTTTGCCAATAGTAGTCGGACATGGTGTTGAGTGGTTTGATGCGATGATTGGGGTTAAAGGAAAGGCGACGCGTCGTGCGCGAACCATGCGGTATGACCAAACATGACCACACATTGCTAACCATATATGGACATAGTACATGTCTGCCCCGTGACATGGCTGCCTGATACATTCAAAAATGGTATATAATACGGACAAAGTCTTAGTACGTCGACTACCTGGACATACATGAGTGAAGTGAAATCTCACGCAGTACATAATATACGATATATGACATTGGGTTCGTCATTCACGCATCGAATGAGGTATATACGTTCTGCATTCCATCACGCTGAAGATATACCATGATACACAGCATGGTAGAGTGGACTGTAAATTCATTGTATACACGTCCGTGATATAGATGGGCGAAACGGCACCTCGGGCAGTATATTATAGATGCTACATTACACCGAGCAGATACCGAGCAGAAGTGTTCGGTGTGTGCTCGGTGTCATAGAATCCATCGTTTATGCATTCGAAGGGACCACATACACTCAGAAAAGAATTGCACAATGATACTATATTGCCTGCGGTCTTTGCTATGTCGTATCGGTGTCGTAGTATGCACAATATATTTTTATCATGTGATACATAAGTCCACAGTAGCGGTACATTAAACTGATATACAACACTCAACTGTTGCCTCCATTGATACGTCGCATTACGAGATAGAAGGACATGACATACGATAAGGAAAGTCGATACACAGATTACGAGTCTAGTTCTACCAACACTAACCGGTTAAACGTCAGAGCAATCAGAGGAGGAGACAGTTACATCCTCCTCCTTGGCTTTCCCCTTCCCTTTCACGTCATCCTTGGCCTTTCCATGTCCTTTCCCCACGTTCTTCACCCTCGCCTTCCCCACGGCTTTTCCTTTTCCTTGCCCCTTTTCCCCTCCCTTCCCCTTCTGTATCATCACGTCGTCCTCTCCACCTTCGGTGTCATCATTTTCCTGTTCCTCCACCTCGTCATCCACATTCGTCGTATCCTTCCTCATCCAGCGCATGCTCACTTTGCTGGGTCCTGCTCTTCCTCCTTTCACAGTCCTGTGTTGAACCGTGTTTCCGCCACCTTCAGCGTCGCTCGTGGACTCCTCATCCTCGCTTCCATCCTCCCCTTCATCGCTGTCATCATCGGCGAGCGATTCCATGAATGTATAGCCAACTGTCTGGCATGAGGACCGTCATGAAACACTAGCACAGGATACTTACATTCGTTGTCCACATAAAACGGCGGGTCGTAGGCCACCGTGATTTCGGCCATAAGCATTTGCGCAACTCGAATGTTCCACGAAGTTTCTTCTAACGTATACTGCGCTCTAGCACCAGACCAGGTAGCGCCCAGGTTGGCCTCGTATGCAGCCCAATCTGCATGGCATTGACAATAAACCGCCTGGAAATTATATGGGGTACTTACCACATTCAGCGATATCGCTACGATCGATGTTGCGATCGTTTGAACGCCGGTATTGGCGCACATGTATAGGTTCATGGCGACCGACCCAATACTCGACCTTGAGATAACTGTCGAACGTCTTGCTGCGACAGTCTGTGTCCTTGTAAATCTGACGCTCCGTCTCTGCGATGAGCCGGTTGAAAATCTTGTCCATATATGCCAGGATCATGCGTAGATTGTTATCCAACGCGTCGGGAATGTTCAGATCTTCAGCGAAGTTAAGCACTAGACGGATACATTGCTCCCTCCAAATGTACCGTCGCACGTGGATGTGATAGTGGTTAGGAAGGGATGCCACGTAGAGTCCATCTAGGAAGACGTCGAAACCAAGAACTCGTGTCGAAGGACGTGTGGCGCGAGTCATCCCAATCAATCGGTTCGTCTTGGTGAATCCGGGAACGGTACTGGGATAGTGAAGTGTTGCCATTTGCCGCGTCGTAGAAGATGAGTGCTACTTGTAGGGGATGAAAGAAAAAGGCAAATTACTCACGACTATTATATAATCAAGCGTGGCGTGGTTAAATCATTGCTCGGGAAATGCCGCTGCTTCGTCGGTTTGTGTGAATAGTCATGAGTAGTGCAGCATATGCCACCTCCTATGTCTGTTTCGCTCGTTATCCACTATGGGGATTTTTTACGCGCTGGGTACGTGCACAATACTACTCGAATATGTTCTAGCACTCACAAATCGGTGCTGACTTGGTTTCACAAATCACTGCGCAGGTACAATAATGAACATTGTACATATACCTACACGCTTATATTTTGTGTGCAATCTACAAATGACACACAGAAGTACCTAGACAGGCTTGCATGACATGTTCCATCGATTTAATGACACCGAGCAGTACCGCTCGATTCCGCTCGGTGTCAGCTTGATGCTGCGAATAGCTGTCTTGTGTACGATAACGCTGTTGTACATGTACCTCCAACCATTTGATATGTGCCCCGTCGATAGTCTCATTGTTATGCACATTACGTGACAACAGGTCAAGTCAATGTTATGCTTCACACACTTCCTGCGGGTTAATGTGTGGCACCTCATTGTGCTGCTATTTACCTGATACCTCGCAAGCAAACAAGGAATTATGTAACTAATGAACTACACCCATCTTGCCAGAACAGGCTGAAGGTTGAACACAGGTCCCTTATCCCACCAGCGTCCTTCCCCAAGTTCATGGAGTGCATTGGTCACTTTGAGACCCTTTTTCAGCTTGGCGATGATCTTCGCGGCCTCTTTCTCCTCCTGGTATATCTCCTTCATCATCGTATCATTGTCGTTCATCGAGGGCGCTACATTCTCCTGCTCGTCACTAACATAATTCCTTCGGCCTTCGCTCAGCGCGATCAGCGCAACCAGTGGTCTCCGATAAAATGTCCCTACATAGCATTGATTGCGTTATCAATAATTTAAGAGTCGATGTGACTTACTGGACGCGTCCTGCGCAAGAACAGGGAGTGCGATCACCATCCAAGTGATACACCGATGCACCGATGGATGTGTCGCATTCGTCGCCACCAGATCACGCTCGAATTCGCCATCCCTGTGAGGCAATTTGGAGCTGTCATATCGTAGCGACAGCTCCGTCAAGTGCAGTGTGGAGTATGACAGGAAGTGTCCTCCAGATGTCATCCCATTCTGCGGGCTATAGACCATGTGCGTGCTGCCCGGAGGTTGGATCCTTTGGGGTGGTAGTGTCGTCAGCTTGTGAATCAACAACATAAGCAGAAACGCACAACGTATCACCTCTAGAAAGAAGCACTGTTCCGATGGAAACGTTTGGATCCTCTACTCCACGCGGCCCCACGAAGAGTTCGTCCCAGCTGGAAAACAACCCTACCGTCCCCTTCGTCGACCCTGCCGGAGGATCGAGATATGCCCAGATCTTCGTTCCAGACCGGACAGTGACGTATGTACAAAGCCCGGCGGCGTCATGATGTGGGTATGTTACGAACCCACCGTGCGACATCAAATCCCAGCCACGAAACCTCTCAGAATCGCCGGAAACGACCTGTACCCCAAAGTAGTTCTTGTCCTTGTTTTTTCCTGTCTTCGAAAGATGACACTTGTTCATCGTAGCGACCTTTGCATTGATATTTTCCGATATCGACCTGATGACGCGTCAGCTCTGGGCCTGCATGCACATTCATTGACCGTTTTCACCTGACAAATATTGGCACATCTGGCTGGTAGTTTGGCAGGTCGAGGAGGTTGAGGCATTCGTGTTCGTCGTCCGCTAGCCTGATGAATTCTCCCATCGTCATGTTGCGATGAAAGGAGATATCCTTGTCGTCGCCGTCGCCGTCGTCGTCATCCTCGGTGCTGTTATTGCTCTCGTCGTCGTTTCGTTCTCTGGGACGACGTAAGTTGGCATCTATCACGTCATTAGCCGCTTCTGCTACTACACCAGACTCCGTAGGAACATGTAAGTACCTTGAACAACCACCAATTGTGATAGCGTTGGTCTGATCAGTTGAATATCCTGTGCTGAGAACTCCAGTACTGGGGTCGGCTCCCATCCCCTTACCAAAACGGCACAACCTTTCGACAATACGTCGTCGATGGCTTTTGTCAATCTACGTATATTCTCAGCATTTCCACCGTCGTAATGAAGCTCGACGAGCATCGGGCGGTCTGCGCCGTATTTGCAATCTTGCGCGCGAGGCGCCTTCGACATGCACTGGACAGCCTTGAGGTCCTTGTGAATTGATGTGTCATCAACCCTCAAACCTCACAACGTTTGCGTGACACGTACCATCTCACTCGACCACGGGACACGAGTTGTAACATCGATGCTTGGCCAATGCACTGCCGGGGTGTTGACTGGACAGGTAATACCTGTCAACAACGATTTTGTGACGGGTGCGACTAGGTTGCCTGTGAATTGTTTGGATTCCACGGCGAGATATAGAAAATACCTTTTCGACGTTTAGGTTCCCGCCAGCCCGATTCCACGTTCGCTTTTACAGTTTCCTCGCTTTCGACAGCGGGCTGCTTCTCTTTGTTGTTTGCCTTGCGTTTACCCTTCATCCCAATTATCTATTGAGAGATCGACTATGAATATGCATTCGAGCATTGTCGAGAAATTGGCATGTACTCGCCTGTGATGCTCCACTCGTCCCAGCCCGTGGGTTCTCGCTTTCTTTCTCCTTCGTTTTCTCTGTTGGCCGCCGAATGCGGGAGTGTGGCAGCAATTCCTGCACAAGCACCCTATTTCTAACACTTGAAATGACACGCATACCTTAAGTAACTCACGGAGGATTCAGCGTTTGACTGTAAGACGACAGGGTGCTCGCACACACGCATCGATTTTGGGTTCTGCGTGTGGCACAAGCGAATCGGTTTGAATATTGCTAGAAACCTTTGACTACTCACCTGGTCGGTCGAAATAGCTCCACAGACTGTTGCCAACAAGCCATGGACAGCGTCAATTAATTTGTCAGAATCTTTCAGCTCAAGCTTCTTTCTTGTCGCGATAACCTGGGAACGGTGTTCCGCGCTGCTGTCCACCAGTTGGATGCCTTGCATGGCACATGGAGCGACATACAGCCTCTCTCCAAACAGAACTAGCTCCATTGCCTCATCCGGCTCCCATTTTACCCATTTACCTGAATCAAATATCCAGATATTGTCCTTGGCTGAATATATCTCCCCGCTACGAGCGCCATTGGCAGGGAAGGATGGGACTGCCTCCTTTGTGAAGGTGGCACTCAACGATATGGGGAATGTGGTCTGTGGGACGTGTGGTTGAAAGTCGTACTTTTCAGAGCTGGCCATGCCGTGAGTTGGATGGACAGATATCTTGGTGGTGGTGGTTGTGGTGCGAGCAGTAATTTGCCGAGATGCCGACACTTGTCGCGTTTGATCACGTGTGTCACGCTCGTAACCATGTTATATACCATTTATGGACTGGTGATATCCAGAAGCCCATACATGAACTCGGGAAATGCCCCCTGCGGCGGCTATTGTACCTTTGCTTGACGGGATTGTGTGAATGGTGCTGAGTAGTGAAGTGCGATGATATATCCGCTGAACTGTTGGGCGTCGACCTATAGGCGTCGTTCGGAGAGCGCACGGTCTTGGGCCCCATCGAGTTTTTGGTGGAGCTGTATCATCGCAAGTGATACAAAGTTCATGGCACGCATTATTAACGAGAGACTTTGGGTTTTGGGGGGGATACAATTATTATCATGTTGTGTGCATTCATTGGTCACGGTGGACAGTGCCAGTGCCCGGGATCGCGACACAGAACGTTCACGTGCGGTATCACATGTAGGTGATCACGTGTCACTGAGGTGAATTTCGGACAACCAAGAGACCTTGCAAGCAAGGTAATAATATTTACATTACACTACACCACGGAGTACACTACAGACAACAGGATGTAGGGAGTTCGTATGTCCACCATCTGAATCCCCGACTCCCACGAAGTGGGGGAGGGTTTTCTCAGCAGGGAACGTCAGGCACCTGCAAAAGTGCACTAACCCCCCGTGTTAAGGCCGTTAAGTCCATGTGTGTGGCGTGAGATCTTATTATGCTATCACGGTTCATAGCATATTTTCTTGCACGCCGAATCAAGTGATACTATGTAAGTGGTCGATGGTCGATGGTGTATGAAATCTTTGCCCTGTGTAGTTGATGAACGACTTTTGTAACAGGTCTCCGACTCCCATGAGGTGTGGAGGGGGGTTTTTGGCGACCGAGATTGGTCTGTGCGTGCAAAATGACCCGTGCGAAAGTCTGTTCGTGTTTGTTGGATCCCCGACTTGGTGATCCCAGCGTCAAGTTTTGCTCCGCGGCTGTTTTGTGGAACTGTCAACAACTGATCCCAGGTAGTGAGCTCTATGATACTTATTTAGATGGGACCACCATGCACCCACTAGCTAGCACTCCAGATAGCCATTGTATACAATGGGAGGGGGTGGGTTGGCATACAACAGAATGTTATATCCATTGTCCTTGCATGAAATCTTCTCATTGGAGTCGGGGACTTGGCGCGAGAAGCGCCGCTACCGATAGTAATAGTTTTGATTGAGCCTACAGTATAAAGCCACTACCAATCTATCTCTGATAAACTCCGAAAATGGAAATACACAAACCACGGGATGATGGTTGTTGCAAACATCGGGCTTTGTAAATCCATCTTTAATTACAACCATATTCAAAAAAGTCCGTGCTCTACGTGCGATCACATCCACCCACCCAAATGATCAGGATTGGCAGGCAGGTATAACTGTGCAAACATTATACTGAAATAAACCTGGGTCTGATGCATGGCTGTTATGAGAGTATGCCCGCTGTCACTCACAACAAACATTCCAAAACTCCTTCACCCGAAGTACCACAGATGCAAATGGATCACGCAGGCAGAGTTACCAAGAGTGGTTTAGTTGTTTTTCATGGGGCATATCCAGGTGTCACATCCTATCTTGTAAATGCGGATCACGAGCCCTTCATCAGTGTCAAATACAAAGCATGAAAACATCGCGACTGGACATAACACCCCCTCATCCCCCCTGTCTTCACATAGTATCAACGATACATTTCTACGTCGTTGGACCCTCCTTGCTGCCCTAGAGACTCTCGGACGCTTCAGGCCGAACGACGGGTGTGTTCTGTTTCTAACGAAAAACTGGTGTGTGAAACGCGGGCCACTCGCACGAACTTCAAAGGCATGCACACTCCGCTATGTGGGGGAACATACATCCATACCAGTGCCCAAGCTTCATTGCACGTTTGTGCACAAGGAGAAGACCTACATCCTGATGGATAGGCTTGATGGAAAGACGCTCATCCGTGGATGGAAGACACCTACCGGAGAGTCCAGGGGGAAAATACTCGCTCAACTTAGGACAATTGAGGTCTCTCCCTCTGCCGAGCACCCGGATCAGCAATGTAGATGGCGGGCCTATATATTATTGTCAATTTCCAGGCGCTTCGTCG
>JBBPLG010000778.1:0-13656 GCA_038089695.1 Xanthoconium separans | reverse complement strand
TCAACACAGCAAGCTTGCCATGGACGTATGTGGTACAGTCCAGCCCGAAAAATTGAGGCAGACAATCTGGCATCGGAGTGGTAGAGTCCGAGTCACGCCGGCTCCGTGATATGGGCGCAGCGACTTTTGAGATACGCCAAACGAGGTGTATGGAAGGGCACCATCATCATTTGGGGAAAAAACGGCACACTAAAGTTGTGGTCAGCAACATCCTTTGACGACGTACTTGGTGCAGACACATCCTCCCCCTCGAACAGTCAAACGAGTTGTGCAATATGGGACCAACTGTCACCAACAGTGTACACACCGCTCAATCGTTGGGTCGATGCTATTGCTAGATTTGAGAATATGATACCATCCTTCGCGAAGTAATGATTATACCGACAAACGGAGTCTAAGGGTCTAGGCTACCTTTCTCCACACCGCCTTTCTTCAGCTCATAACTAAACAAACCAATGAAGGCTGCGATACGTTGTAGGCATTGACAACGGCCAACCTAGCCCAGCAGGAGAAGACAGCGAAGAGAGACCAATGAATTGTATCTGAGAGATGAAACTGGAGGTCTCAGGTGTGATCGATTGCTTGCACCCGCATGGGACGTCGCCCTTTCCGTGAAGGGCCGCGAGCTAAGACACATTACCGCAGGCTCCGCTTCTGCGGTGGCGGCGGATCATCTGATGGATTCTGGTAGGGCCAACGGACGGTGCAGCATTCGTGGTAGTTTGTATGGTAGTGGCGAAGTTTTCCTTGGCACGTTCCGATGGGGATATGTACATATGCGAAGGCGGTATAGCGACACGCATGCCCGACCATGTGACACAGATGCCGAACCATGTGGGCGTTGCACATCGTATTTCTAGTTTGTTTTCAGGTGCTTTGCAACGTCGATGAAAGTCATCAAAAAGGACTCGACTCTTAATGCCACTCGTCGTCAAGATAAGACATGGGATCCTGCGAGCAAGTTGATTACTAGACTTGTATCATCGCAAACTCAAGAACGGTAAACCAAGTTGTCGACAGTGCGAGTCAAACCTTCAAACCCCGCCAACCTGTCGATCACGACCCTCGGGCAACCTTTCCAGCTGACGCTTACTCCGTGTCCTGGGACGACGCTTCGCGTACCACTCCCATGCAAGACGAACGATTTCACCGTCCGCGTCGTACGGAGTTGGGATCTCGCTGTATCCAGGCCGCGCAGTGGGATGGCGGACATAGACAGCTGAGCACGTTTGAAACGAGACCTCTGCATATGCAGGAAGGAAGATAAACGGAGAAGCATATGGAGGAAGGTGAAATGGGGTGAGGCCATCAAGTGTGTTGGATGCCGTTACTTGCGTGATGGCCGGAGGGTTGTCGTTGTCATGGCCTTCGTCGCTCTTCGATGGCTTGGGCGGTTTGGGTTCTTGTAAGAATCTAATTTCCGCAGGGTCAACGGATACCATGTCACCTGGTGCCAAGCGGGTGTTGGCGTCCGAATGCTACTCGGAGATGGACCAGGTCGATATAACAAAAGGGATTATGAGCGTGACGCGCACCTTTTTGCCGTTAAGCAGGACGTAGCCATGTATCACCAATCTCCGTGCCTCATACACGCTGGATGCGAAGCAACACCTGAAGATGAACACGTCTATCCGTCGTTCGACTTCGGCCATCATTAAACTTCCAACCGGCGCGAGGCCTTTTTCATCTTCTTCCTTTCTTCTGCGTTCCGCTCGCTCGAGTTGCTCTGTCCGGCCGGCGAACTCATCCAAAACTAAGTTGGCGTTACCTCTCGGCTGCATGCGGGGGCGCACGTCCGGGAGGGTCGCGGGTAGATACCATCGTTTGAATGTTTTCTCGGGAATGAAGTCGCCATGGTAGGCACGTATGAGCGCCTTTGCTGTCCAGCGTTGCTGGAACAGTGTCCGGTTGGTTCTGGTGAAAACGACGTGTTTCTGTGCTACAAAGGCACGTGCCCAAACGCTGTAAAGATTGTCTAGTGACCAACTCTATTAAATGTGTGGTTCAATGCTCTTGTTGGAGAGTAAAACTGTAGCAGGACGTACCATGCGTGGAAGACACCTCTTGATGCTGAAGACATTTTTGTCCCTCATGCCTGCCCGTTGTCGACGTCCAGTCGCGTCGGCGGAATGTGCAAGAAAGTCGGACGCAAATCGTGTTGCGAGAAATTCACACGCAAACAAGTAAATCGAGAGCTAACAAGTCCGACTACAGAATGACCAGAGCAAGGTATACGCTATGACATAGATTTGATACTACTTAACCTAACCACCAACGGGAGAAGCGAGACATTCTCGCTCGACGCATAATACTGCACGCAATCTAGATGAAACTTGAAAGTGAATTCAGTAACATGAATCGCGGAAGACATCATAGTTACCTTGAACCTGAAAAGACGCGAGTGAGCTGGGTACTCATCTGCGTTACTATGAGTTACGTACCAGTGGTTAAAGTTCGACTCGAATTTTTTCAAGAAGTCCCAACGTTTACCCATGGCTTGATCCCCGTCACCCGATTCAGCAGCCGACAGAGCCTGTGATGCGGACTTGGTAAAGGACGACGAATAAAGCGCAAACGTCGAGCATGTCACGATCATGCGTGAGTATGCCTGTCGATACCTCGTCAGTGAGCAGGAAGGTCACTGGAGACATTTTGCACTCGCCCTAAGCAATTTCGCGCTTGTCAACATACATTCCTTCAAACAAGTATCCAAAAAATCGACGTGATCCCTCAATAACTGATCAACTGTCGTCACCTTGGCAAGTTTCGCTTCTAGAGAGCGCCAGTTAGGCTCCAGGACTTCAAACGTTACAAAGGCCAATATCTGCTGCACAAATGCCAGCATTCGCGCACGAAGCAGTAACACGCGGAGCCTCCACTGTTCGAACTGGGGATGGTTGGGAACGGGTTTGCGCCATGCCGCTGTTTTTTGCTCGATCCACATTGAAGCGAGCGATTGTTCGACGTTTTTGAGGTGTAAAAGGAACCGGAACAGCAGTTGATAACGTAGGATGGTCTTGCGCGAGATCACGAGGGAGAGTGGAAATTTCACCGTATAATCAAGTGCAAGAGCTTCGATCGCTACAAGGTATGAGATTACGAGTGGTGATAATTCTTTAATATCTTACCTAGCATTGGCTTCTTCTCGTCCTTGTCTTTATCCCGGTCCTTTTTTGCGTCTTCCTGCCCCGTACCATCCGGAACGCCTTCCCCGTCATCGCCTCCAATAACTCCACTCACACTAATAACTTTCAACAACCACTCGTACAAGCCTGTGCTGGCAATACTGACTTTCACGTCCTCTCGAAAAAGTGCGTCTTCAGCCGTGAGCGCGAGGTCAAGTAAACTTTGCAATTTTACGATGCTGGCCAATTTCGCGGGCTTTTTAAGCTCAGTGTGAGCGAGGTCGAGCAAGTGCGTAAGGAACGAGGATTGCGACAAGAAAAAATATCGTTTCAGGGAACGCAAACGAGGAATCAGCTGTTGGTCCCGCAGCAAAAGCTGGAGCAAAGTATGGTTCGCATGCGTGTAGGCGTCTTCGATGAACTTGTATAGCCTGCAAAACGGTCAGTCATGAGAGAAGAGGTAGGGATAAGAGCTTACTTTTGGTCGTCCATGGAAAATTGGTGGTCGTTCGCTTGATGTTGACTTGTCTGCAGTTCTATGCCGCATTCACGAATGACATTCAGGTATTTACCAGCGAGAAGAATCTTGTATTTCCACCCTTCAAGTGATGGAGGAATGCATGCACCACCTGGCAGTCTGCCACCCGGCGTTCTTGGCGGTGGGACGCCAGCATGCTGCCGTTTCGATGATGATGTCGAACCATCACGCAACTAGTGTATGGAACATAAGCAAGTATTAAGAATAGCAAGCAAGATACTGACTGACTCACAGTGTACCGCCTTTCCCAATACTCGTCCGTATAATCCACCTCCAGAATACCCTTGCTGATAAATTTGCTCTCTTTTACGCAAAATTCTTCATACGGATCATGTAATCTTCCCGTCGTTATCCATTCACGAAGCATTTGTGCATACGGAATGCCAGCCGCGCTCATTAGTGTACCGTACACTTTGCACGCTGTTGGGTCTCCGGACATGCCCTGCATCCGTTCGTAGATAACGGTGAGCACCTCTCCGCCTTTAACAGGAACGGCTGCACCAGTCGAAGATTTAGTAATCTCAGAGATTACAGCTTTCAACTTCGCGCCACCAAGGCCGAGAGCCTCGTCGCGTGCGTTTTGCTCTTCATCTACTGAGGAAGAGGAAAGGGAGGAGGCCTCGTCATCTTCAGTGTTGGCAAGTTCGAGGATCAGTTGGTATATCAAGGAGAGCGTATGGACGGTCGGATGGATGTAGAACCAGAGTTTCTGTAGAGTGAACTGTGGAGAGGTATTAAACGCGTGTTCTAACTGTGATAAAAGGGTTTGGTACTCCTGCGTAAGCAACGTTAGAAAGGCTCCCGCTAGGAGAATTTGAAGACGAACCTTTAGCATGTCCCGGATAGCGGCACAGAGCGCATGATTAACGAGGCCAAAGTCCAGATGGCTCCGACTTTCGACGAATGCGGATATAGCCGTATAGTATGTACCAAGAGGGAGGACGCGTTCGGTCAGATCTCGAAGGGACGGATCTAAGTGGAATACATGAGCCATATGGTACGATGTAGAGACTGCCCCGAATCTCGTTTCTCAGAGGGGACTTACCTAAGGGCGATGATACGACGAAGCGGATCCCTAGCAGAGGATCATCATCCTCTGGCGAGTAGTCTGGATGAGATGTCACATGGGTGCCTTCGATACCCTACAGTGTTTGATCGGCCTTACACGGTCATGGCTGGGACGTGTCACTCACCAGCAACACAAACAACAAATCCTCCAGGATGATAGCCTCCTGTATGTCGATGGGGAGATGATCCAGTATATCCTCTCTTTCTTTTCCCTTGCTCTTTGTGGTGGAGTTTGTTGCTCCGACACGAGAATTCAGCGGCGCACGGACAAACGAGGTCTCGGCAATGAACGACGACTCATTACCTGCGGTTGACCATGAATGGCAACACGTATCGACAAGACACTTGAAACACGTACTTTTTAGTCTGCTTTCGCGCGAATTATGTCCACGAGGCTCAATCTCTTCGTCAATATCATCACTTAACCGTCTGTTCCGCCTGACTGACGCGATTGTGCCGGTGATCTGTTTCCATCGAGAGTTGATGATGACCAAGGAAATAGTTGATGCAGACGACATACTTTTGTATATTCCTTGGCGGATAAGGTGAGGTTGTTTTTTCGGGGCGGACGTGCCCGGGGAGTGTATGGGTCCATGTCGATCAAAGGCAAAACCGCAAGCAGCGTGAGAGCTTCTCATATGTGGCTGTGTAAAGACGTGGTCAGATCCATGAATCCATCATAAAATTGATACCAGACTTTCCCAATGTATCCCAGTTATCCGCTTCGCCATATGAAAGTGGCGACAACGGACTTCGAGAACTTGAGACCCAAAGGTCCGGGTATCGCGGCCCCGGACGTCTCGGGTTACAGGCCTGGCCCACCCTTTGAGTCATTGGTGGTCCGGCTTCAGTCATGAAACAGACCACAAATCATTCCATTCAACAGGAGAAGCAAATTGTGGTAAAACTTGTCCGAGTCTTTCTACGTGCGCTGCAGTTGAATGCAACCATCTCGTTTTCCCCGCGGATACATTTGATTCCGAACACAACGAACAGGAAGTGAAAGAGAAAAAAAGTAAGGGAGCAAGAGTCTACCATGCAAAAACTCTGTCGACCATCAAGACTTGGGTGTCGTACCGAAATTCAGTCAGAGAAAACAAAACGCACTCGTCGTGGAACCGGATACCCTCGAGGGCTTTCTTTGATCAAAAGCCCATACAGCGCGCGCTACATCCTCTCCAAGACCGACGGGACCACAGACACCTATAAATACACCATGTGCATCACCTTTGCGCATCACGGATGTAGCAAACCCGCCTCGTAATATTTGGACGTCCTGGACCAAGAGTGATACCGGGCGGAACTACAAGCCCATTAATTGAATGTTTAGTGGCACGAGTGTAAAATACCGAGATGCGGACTGCTGTAGCTCCCCTTGGAGATAAGATGGGAGCAAAGAGTGGGATAAAATGTTACAAGGCAACTGGAAAAGCACATTAGCCGCTTGAAGGTATATGCGTATGTGGAGACAAACCTGGGTCAGAAATACTCCAAACAACATCGATGACTTTGGTCCTGCTTCTATTTCCGGCCAACACGAGATCTTGTACAGCAGACAGTGCGAAGGTCACACCACTACCTCCGGCTACGAACATTGCCCCCGAGTAGTTGGGAACCGTCGTATCACCGATGCCACCTATCAAATCTTAATCAGTTCAACAACAAACTTGAGATTCGGACCAGTGCCGTATGGTCCTTCGATCGTCACTTTAATCCTTGTCACAGGTTCCCGATCTTGCTCACTAGGTGCAGTCGTCTGTGCAATCTCGTACAACTTATTCGTCCATTTTCCGGTCCTTTTGCACATCAGAACCAAACCTTCTTCCGTGTTGGTTGCACTGGAAATAGTGAACGGGTGTACCTCGGACATGCCCCCAAAACCCATGGCAGTAGAAATGACGCGCAAACGAACATGTTGGCCAGCGCGCCAACCCATTTTCAAGGAAGGGATGTCAATTCGTGTGAGACCCAGCCCCGGGATTGTTTGGAGAGCCGCGGTGATAAAGCGGGATTTGATGGCACGAAGAATGCGGTCGAATCCATAGACAACGGCAGCCGCAATAACGTAGGGGACACAAACCTGTCGGTGGTAGCATGCCTACAGGACACAGCACTCAGTTCTGCAAGTGGAGATTTATATGGACCACCTACTGCGACCAATGCCACGATCAATCCAACTACGTGCATTCCGAAGAAGAGATTGTAAGATTTCGTCCGGACGAAATGTGTCGAGAAGAAACCAAGCAGATCGGAGCAAACTAGCGCGATGAGACCCCAGTAAATAAATGGTATGGCGACCTTTTCTGAGATGGTGCCCGCTAAAGTCCATTTGTATACTGTGAAACACATACATATTGACCTGAGTTGGGGTTTCTTTGTGTGTATGGTTAGGAATAACGACATACTATAGCCAATGGCATGGACGTTTGCCCCGATCACCATCAGGCGTCCGACGTGACGACGGAGATAATTGAGCTGAGAACATTATTAGCTCAAAATGTTCCGTATTCGAGTCGGGTGTCACCACAAACTTTTCATATCCAACGCCAACGAGCAGCCCGATCGCATTGTTCTTTGTGGCGAAAGCATATACAAAGGGGAATTGAGACGTAATGACCAATCCGATCCGGGCAGGGTAATGCAATGGGTTCGATCCATAAAATGCAGCGGACAGAACCGCAGCAGTGTATCCTGCCATCAAGATGACCTGTACAGTGGTATAATTTCCAAGCACACGATGCATGAAAGCCGCTGCGGGGTGTCTGAGAGATAAATACATAGGAATGTGCCATTGTTTGTTGAGCGTTGGAGCTGACTCGTGAGTGGAGAGGGATTCCGGCGGTACTTTCTCTGTTGTTAGTGAACCAGAACGATCCGTCTTGGATTCCACGGCAGAGCGTAGGAGATAGCGCTATGATACTTTGGAATGATTATTGGCAAGGTACACCAATGCACGAGGAATATTGAGAAGCGTAAAAGCGAGGATGATGACAAGAATGAATATATCCAGGTCATCCACCAAGGTGTCCTTGGAAACGGCCCGGGGAGGTTCCGCAGGCGAGCGAGGAGTGAGCTCTTCTAGCTGCATAATTGTTGGAGTTGTGGACTCTAGAGAGAAAGATGCTGGGGGGGTGGTCGCTCCAGTCGAGTGACTGTATGGTCTGTCCTACCAGTAGCTTTTATATACAACCAAGTTGTTAGGGGCCAGGAGATAAGCTTCCCAGCTACCTTTAGTACCAATCCGAGTACCCACCGTACAAGCAACGCTGTCACCCGAGACAATGGGAGATACAGGTGATGGCTGTGATGTCAAAGCAGATGATACCTCCAGTGTCATTACAGTATGGACCAAGACCTCGATAAGGCGATTAAATATGTCGAATTGAGGTCGAAATTTGGTCGGACTGGGACCACTCAGCCGAGTTTTATCTGCAGTCCAGAAAATTCTGGAGGAAATCACGGCGACGATCTAGATGCCTGGCTGCAAAAAATTAATAGCCAGAACTTGGAGCGATCCTATTCTTCCGCTTTTCTGGCTGTGAGTGAGGAGTGTCTGCCAGCCAGCATCGCGGAGTAACAAACAAGACACGACAACTTGTGGTGCAGTTGATCGTGACGAGACGCCACTATCGGAGCTGACTTCGATGGTGCTCATGTACATGGTCCCAAAAGGAACTCTCAAACATTCCAAAGACACCACTTGGCGGTGACGTGGGAAGTCACCCATCTGGGACACCCGCAGCCCGTACATGCACATAGTGATGGCACATGCGACTATTGACCAGAATCTCAGATCTCAGTACCGGACTGGATGGCCTAACTAGTTTCGTCGATTGCACGATCAAGGTATCTGGGAAAGGAGACGTATGAATACTGTGCATGTCCCAGTGACGTGTCCACTGGCACCTCCTTTAGCTGAAAACTTTCCACACGTCTGAATCGCGGCTTAGCAGCACTCAGGTTGGTACAAATATTCCAAAGCAATGGTTGTGTAGTAGCAGACAAGGATCAGTCAAACTAGTTGAATGGTTTTATGTTACCTTACTCTTCTAATTGCATTTACTGGAAGACAGTTCACTGTCATGGTGATGATCGTGGCCCATGCAGCAATAGGACAAGAGTACCAGGAGATGGCGCAGGACCGATTGTGGGTGCAGCTTGGAGAACAACGGTGAATAGAGCTATAAGGGCCTTTGCTCGTTGTTACACATTTGCAAGTGTGCCGCCATACAAGATCTAACAAGATGTGTCAATCAACTGCCGAGGGAAGTAATTACAGACAAAGCCCACGGATGCACCAATGTACACAGGTCAACAACCATGGCGCTCACTCAAAGGGCCACTGATCAGAGGTCCAAAAATGGAACCCTAACAAGATGGTGTCAAGTAGGAGGCAACTCATCGATACAGCATACAAAAGTTGAAGAGACCAACAACAAATGCGGCGCCAGCAAAGATGTTTCCGGGAGTGCTCCCGGATCTACTGCATGCCTGACTGTAGTCAAGTCAGGCACCTCTGAATTAGAATCAAAATATCTGCTCACATAGAAGAAGGTAAGGGTGACATCAGGGAATAGAACATCAGCCAACCGGGAAAAAGGAGGGAGAACCATACACCAACATAGGTGCAATGAAGTTCCACGTCACAAGGGCGATTGTCCATTCAATTGTTGCCACCTGCTCCATTGCTTGGGATCATTGCTCGAAGGTCAACACGCACGATAGGACCTGGGGTATGTTTGTGTTACAGTGCAAGAACATGAAAGATGAATTTCCACATTTCTGGGCAAAGTTCTTATACAATTATTCATCGCATGTCAAAGGAGGGTTTGGGCTTCCGAATGGGACAGGTGTCAAATTGATTGGGTTGGCCCTGGAATCTTATCCGAGTAGTCAACGTATTGTCACATTACTTTCGTCATGGGCGTACAATTCACCAAGAAATTCGACACCCGTGCCATCACGTCCAACTAGTTCAACCTGCAGTAGCAGATACCTCTCTTCTCTAGCCCACACAAGGTAGGTACAACAATCTATACCGCGCTTGAAGCTGCGCTGGTCATTCAGAATCCAAGCCTTGTTAATCACCGTGCCGAGCATACCATCCGTCTTTCCGCCGCATCGAGCCCAATGGTCGTAGATAGACTTGTTTCATCCGTTACTCTTGCAAGGCCTCGCGCTGCAACGTCACGTACTCGTCTCCGAGTGACGTTGGCAATTAATTGAACCTATTTGAAGGTGATCGGAAGATTTAGTGTGAAACGTTCAAGACTGGTTCTGTCATGCTATCCCAATTCTTAGTTCAACCATGTGTTGCCACCGAGATTATCTCGGAACTTACTATCAAGTTGCTATGGTGCGTAAACCAACGAGACGCCCTGCAAGGGACGTACTTGTGAGCGGCCATCGAACGGCCATGTGTCCTACAATATCGTCTCACCTCCATAGAACACATTCAGAGCTTGATCGTCTTCCAGCAATTTCCAGGCGGGCTTTGGACGCGTGAATCAAGTATGACGAAGAGCTGGATCAAGTTGGGAAATGAGCTGGAAACGGCATTGTCTTTGTGGTCATAGCAATGGAAGAAGAGAACAAAGGCTCGGCAAGTTGACGACGCCCACTGCAGAAAAAGGCAACCAAGACCCGATCTCAGTGAGTTGCGACTCCTCGGCCTCGAGACATGAAAATTCAAAAATTCACCTCTGGTTTGACTGGTAAAGTCTACTACCGACTCGTACTTACCCATGGATCTATGGATTGAGTCCTGTGACAGTCCATTTGCAGCCAGTTTGGGAAAGCACAATAACACGCTCTATACACGTTGCCCTCCGGCTTCATTTCCGAATCCGATGTACTCGCCTTGCATTCTGTACATAATGGGCGCGGTTGACTAATTGTGGACCCTTCCACACCCTGCTGCTTATCGTCTTGGGTTCTAATTGTTCCGCAGCATCGAGGTGCGCACGATTCGTGGTCGCTCTTTTACCAACAAGTTTTCGCGTCTTAGCACGGCCCAGTGCTCTATTTCTTCCACAAGGCCATCGACTTGGTCCCTCTCTACTCTTCGTCTTCTCGGCTCTCCTTACGCATCTTTGAACGGCTTGGATCCGTCCAACGACCTCGTTTCTACTCTCACTCTCGTTCACATTCCTTTGGGAGTACCGCCGCACTCCATCGATCCTTGAACCTGCTGCTGGCATCTATTCTCTTTTAAAAGCAAAACAAGAGCATCTTACTAACCCTAGGATGACCGTTAACGCTGCCAACCTCGTCTTCCACATCGACATCCTCATCGCCGCCCTAGTGACAGTATTCGCACTTTCAACGCTCCCGCGTGCTCTTGCCCGCTTCTCCTCCGCAGCAGAGTGGAGACATGGTCATATTCTCCGCTCAATACGCCTCAGCCGTCGTATTCGTGGATTGAAAACCAGCCAAATCTCCAAGCCACATGAGCCAGCACCGTTCAATGAAAAGGCACTCTCGCCGCAAGTGGCCTCTTCCTCCGGACATGAGCATCTGCAGGACGGTGTGTTGTCTGAGGAGTCGCATACATACTTTTCCCACACGAATCTCCTTCGGCATGGCTCTGCGCGCACTTTGGCCTCCGTCTCAAACCTTCCCTTACATGTCCGCGCATGGTCATCGGTCCTCCCGCAAATAGGTGGCTTTTTGCGATACAGGCTCAACGCCGGATTCAGCGTGGGCCAGGCGCTCATTCTGGGACTATACGCGGCGATTCTCGTATATGCGTCGTTCTTAGAAAGCAACCCTTTTGAAGACCAGGCGAGGATGGCCTTTGTAGCCATGTCGCAGATTCCGATAGTGTATATGCTTGGGACGAAGAATAGCATTATTGGAATATGCGTTGGGATGGGATATGAAAAAGTTTGTCCTTTCATCACGTTTATTTACTATCCGTCATTGGTAATGATCTGGCCCATCCGTTCGACAGCTCAACTACCTACATCGTTTCGTAGGACTGATGGTTGTCTTGCTTTCAAACATTCATGGTGTCGGCTATAGTGAGTGTTTCTTCGGTTTCGGTCAAGTACAATATGAAGCTGATGTTTCCATAGTTTATAGATGGACTTTTCAAGGTGTCTTCACGGAAAGGATGCAGGTTCCTGCAAACAAAATGGCGTTCGTTGCACTGGCTGCTTTAGACGTTTTGTTCTTCTTTTCAACTTCGTTCTGGAGACGTAAAGCCTACAATATTTTTTATGCCACACACATTGTTTGTTTTGTCTTATTTCTTCCTGCAGTAAGTTCACTGGTTTGGGCGAGTTATTGACACTGACAAGGCGTCGAACACACGATTAGGTCTATGCGCATGAGGAGATAACGTTGCATTACATCATGGCTGCTGCTGCTGCATACGGCCTTGACCGCATCCTTCGCATTCTCAAAACACGCGTTTTCAGTGCCCGCATACGACCCATTCCCGATCTCTCTCTTACGCGTATCGAGATACCTGCGTTGAACGCGGGCTGGCGCGCGGGTCAACATGTCCGCATACGTGTCCTATCGTCTGCAATGGGCTTGGTAGGCTGGGCGGAAGTGCATCCGTTTACGATCGCGAGCGTCGCTAAGACACCGGAGGGCCTTGTGTTGATGTGCAAGAATGTAGGGGGCTGGACAAACCGGTTGTACGAGTTAGCCAAAGTTGCTGGGTATGGTCGTGAAGACGGGGACGATAGTAGGAGGGTCACTGTCATGCTCGAAGGACCATACAGTATGGCTTTTACCTCGCCTTTTTGGTTGAAGCTGGACTAACTTTGTAAGCGAATAGGTGGTGCAGGTCACTCTGTATTCGCGAGTTTTTCTGCCGCCATGTTCGTTGTCGGAGGTAGTGGCATCACGTTCGCACTCTCCGCAATTCAAGATCTTATTCAGGTGAGTTATGTGCTTGCATCATGGCCTGGTTCTTGACAGCGAGTTCCAGAGGGAACAGGAAGATTCGAGCAGGGTGAAGCTCATAGAACTCATTTGGTGTATTCAGGATCCTTGTGCGTTTTTCTTTGAATTCCATTACTTCTTGGACAAAAACTGACTAGGGTGGATGCCACGTAGCCGCGCTCAACCCCCTTGTTCCGCTCTTCAGCTCGCTCATGCAACAATGCCCGCGTACGCCTCTTCGAATTTCCGTGCATTATACTCGAGCAGCAGATGCTCCACCTGCCAAGGACTTCCTGCCACCTGGCCTGACACTCACCGCGGGACGCCCCCGAATCGCGAAAGTCATGGACTCGGTGATTGCACGAGCAGTATCGTATGGATCAGGCGTGAAAGCACATATGAACATCACGGGTGTCGTGGTTGGCGTGTGTGGACCCATCGGCATTGGGGATGAAGTTGCGCAGGCCGTATCTGACGTGGATCCTGGAAGGAGATGGGCTGTCGGAGGGATCGAGATACATGAAGAGTGCGTTGTTTCGGACATTTCTTTATTGAGTCGTTTGGCTGACGGTGAAGCGTAGGACATTCGGGTGGTGATTATCTTCATCGTGTATTTGATAGAAGCGCATCAGGAACTGTAGGAACTGTTTTTGGGGGCCTAGAGAAGCACCCCGTTTTACTCATCGGTGTTGTAATTTATCAGGCAGGTCAATGTTTGATGGATGTCGCAGATGTTTCGTTATCCTGGAGCACTTTCGTTCATTGCTACACCTTCAATTTGTAGACATATCCGCATGCAATCTAGACTATCAACTTCGTTTGCCCAGTGGCGTTATTTGACAACCATACGGGGCTAGTACCGTCCCTGATCCTTTGCACCAACGTTCGAACCTGTCGTGTCATAGTCTCGGACCATCCATTCTAGGAAGTACCCGTCCAAAAGGAGCGGGTGTTTGTAACACTTCCTAGAACGTCTGGAGACTTTTGACAGGCGACTAGGGTACCGTGTCACACATGTCACGCAATCAC